>JAEHOF010000166.1:14039-40566 GCA_018257905.1 Gillenia trifoliata | reverse complement strand
ACCTATAAAATAATTGTTGTGATATGACTAGCTTGGGATTTTCATACCTGTGTTAGTCTTGATTCGAGTGTTTGGGTTTTGTTTTGGCAAGACTTGTTATTATTCTTGTCTCCAGTGAAGCAGGGGAAGATGAAAGCTTCTTCTAGCTTAGTTAATAGTAGCTCTTACCAAAATTGTTTTACTTTGACTGTTTGCTACTAAGCTTTTATTTCGTTTAATTTTTCCATTCTGTTTTACTTGCATGCCATATAAAACTCAAACATGTTGGAGTGTATTAAACCAATGAATACATTCCCAGGTATATCCAAATGCTTGAGGCTCTTTAGTTATTAGCTTCATATGAGTTTAGGCAGAGTTTTAAGATCATTAACCCAATTCAAATTTATGAGCTTTGGAAGTAATTATTGAGTTGGATTGAAATGCTGGTAACAGATTTCTTTGCATACAATGTTCGTATCAGATGCCTTCCTTCACATACATCTGTTTGATCAGATGTATTATTGTTTCTGAAATATACTTGTCATGTCACGTTTTCTTGAATGTGTTCATCATTTTTTATTTCTTGAAGCTTCATTTGGTCGTAATGTGAAATTTCGTGTTTTCTGTTTTTGTTTTCTAGGTTGGCAAAGTATGAAAGGTTTTGATTGCATGGCGTGTCAATTATGATAAACCACTTGACGGTAAACTGCTTGAGTTTTATTCTCAGAATTTTCTTATGTTTTCTTTTTGGACTCCAAGAACATGTCATGCTTTTTATTACTTTATCGGCAAGTTCACATTCTTGCAGTTAAAAATGCTAAATGATTTTGTGTAAATTTATTTCAGGAATTTGAGGAATATCTTCAGCTTTGACGCCCATTGCATTGATGTTAATTTGAGAGACTTTATTCCTTTTTCCTCTTTGTATGATGATGAATGTTATAAGAACCTTTGGAGTGTTGTTGTCTGTCTTCTCTTCAATTTGAAGAGCTTGTTTTTGTTACTTTGTTCTACCAGATGATGTAATTACAATTATAGTTAATAAAAGATTTTGGTCCATTATTTACACATTATATACGGTTTCTGTTCATGTAAAGAATGTTCCCTTAATAGTATATTAATAATAGTATAGATGAATTAAAAGAGTCCATTAATAATTATAATTTATAAATATAAATAATATATTACAAAAACAAAAGAAACTGGCGACAAAACTGATTTGGTCGCTATTGGCCACTAGATTTGGCGCCATACTGGTAAGGAATCCCCGACCAAATCATATTATATGGGCGACTAAAATATGAAAGTCGCCAATCACCAATGGCGACTAAATAATAAATTTCGTCGCCCTTAACTTTCTGCGTCGAGGATAAGGCGACGAACGCTTACGACCAAAGTTTTAGTCGCAGGAAACCAATAGCGACGAAAATTCAATATATGGCGACCAAACTGTTTTGTCGCAGATCACATTTTTCCTTGTAGTGGGTGTAAAGTCTAGATTTAAGTGTTTTTGGCTTTCCTTGTCAAAATTGTAATTTACATCACACAAGCTCTTAGATGAATCCAAATTAGATTAGATTAAGAAGGTTACATCATTTTGAAGAATCTGGCATGAAATCAAAAGAGGTATGGTTATGCATGTGCATTCAAATATCATTAATGTTTAATGCATTTTATGTCAAAGTTTTTTTATGCCTTTTTGACTAGTCTTTTTGTCTAATCAAATAGAGTCTGTCTAAATCTGAAAGCTGGCACACCAATTGAGAATACCCACGTGGGTCACTGACACTTTTCAGTTCCCCAAAGCAGTTCCCCACCGTTGATCTTGAAAGATCTGTTTTGTTTTTGACAGCTGTTCTGCCCTTGCTTTTTGTTTACTTAAGGTTGTTTGGTCCGCTGGAAAAGCAGGGGTTGTACACAGAAAATATCTAAAAATGGCAGAGAGTGTTTTTGGCTTTGTAGCTTCCTCTCTGTTGAGTTGATAAACCCAGCAAAAACAGTTTTGCATAAGCATTAAATTCTTGTGTTTCCTTACACAAATCTTTTGAAAACTGTTGTGTTTATTTATTGTCTAAAACCTGAATTTCTCCAAATCTTCTTAGACAATTGTTTTTTGGATTCACGTTAGTTTTCTCTTCAATTATTTTGAATGAGACAAACTGACTAGTCAGATTTGAATCCACATTTGCATTTCATTCATACATCTTCATTCCATTTGCTTGGTACATGCCTTGATTCGGTGCCACAAGACGTTGAGCTCGTAGGACAAGCTGCCCTCTCATGAAGACCGAAGCAAGATCCATTTGGTGCTAAATAAGGTTGCACAAAGGTACAAGCTGCCCTTTGAACATGTCTAGGATTTGAGCTTGTTGTGTGAAACTTTGTATGAACCTTATTCATCACTAGTGGATAGGACTCCTTGGAGTCCCCCGGTTTTTTAACCCAGTTAGGGGTTTTTCCGGGCACCAAAATTATTGTGTGTTATTTGTTATAACTTGCTTAACCCTTCCTATTAAGTTATTGGCATGCTTACTTCATGTTATCAAATTTGTATGATATGTTAGATGTTTGTCTATCCTGCTGAGTTATATCTGTGGTATATCTGATTACTTGTGTAGTCTGGTCATTTAGGGTTTTTACCTGTATTAGGGTTTGCTGTCTGTAACATTCTTGTAACTAGTTGACTAGTTGTTAGACTAGTCAGATAGACAAGAAATTGTGTTCGTTACAGGTTATTCCGCCTGGTACCAATTTCACAAGGCGATAATGGAAAAGCATTGGGATAGAGGAGGAGTTGTTGGACATCAATGCTATTCATGGCGGGCCCCAGCCCCAAGAAAGACATGAGGCATGCTCTCTATCCCAAAGACGAGAGGCTGAGAAGTCTAGACGAGTGCACGACACAACTTCGGCCTCTAAGTCAGCCAAGGCGTTAGAAAGGGTCAGAGTCATCTCTTTTAGCCAAAAGGACCTTAAAAGGATTCAATTCCCTCACAATGATGCATTGATCGTAACCCTGGGCGTTGCAAATTCAAGAGTGAAAAGGATAATGATTGACGAAGGGAGTGGCGCAGATATACTATTCTGGAGCTCATTCAAGAAGATGTGTTTAGACAAGAAAGAGATAAGGCCCAATCCAACCCCCGTCTATGCATTTGAAAGGACTAAAGCTCGACCAATTGGAGACATGACTCTTCCTGTCACCGTTGCGGATAAAACTTTTTCCGTTACCTTTGTTGTTATCGACGCACTCGAGAACCACTAACTAGAAAACACCAATTCACCTTAATTGACTTGAGCGTGAGAGTATCTATTGCAAGTACACCCTTCGCTCAAACAAAGCATAGGAAAAAATGTTCGGAGACACATCTCGACGAAGGATTCAACTAACGTGCGGATTACAGTCAACGAACCTATGAAGTTATTTCTTCGTGTGATAAATTTCGCTCCAACAGTGTAGTTCTTCTCTAATGTGGTCCAAATAATTCCATTGTTTGCATAAACATTTTGAAATAACCCCTTTGGGAAAAAGCAGGACAAAACAAAGTGTTCTTGCAAATTATTTTGCGTCGCATGTTGATATCCAGCATAGCCTGCAACAAGATATGATTCTTGCTAATATAATAATATTATGGCAAATAATTAACAAAAGGGTTTTTATCACCCACAGGCCCTGAACTTTCACTCACCAGACTGATTGATGCCTGAACTTTAAAACCGATCACAGAGATGCCAGACTTATAAAAACAAGACTTTGTGATACTTCCTTCCCAATTCCGTTATCTTTCTGTTAATTAAGAGGGTAAATATGTCATTTCGCACCATATGTTTGATGAAATGACCGTTAAGGCCTTGATTACATGGTCTGATACTTTCCCTCATTCTCTTTCCGATTTTCCCTCCCAAATTGGTTGAAAATTCCCTCCTTGTCTTATCATTTTCGTCCAAATTGGTTGACCCAACCTCTTAATGTCATTCCGTATAGAACATTCAATTGATAAAAGGCTACGCCCAAGTAAATTAATTCGATGAATCAATAATTGAAATATTGAATGAAATATTGTTCTTAGATGCAAGTAAATTAATTCGATGAATCAATAATTGAAATATTGAATGAAACAAAATTGCCAATGTGATTTGCATGTTGGTATAAAATTGAATAAAAAGAAAAAAAAAAAACTGAAAATGTGACTTTAGTCCCTGAAATTTAATTTTCTCTACATAAAATCCGACATAAGTTTTTTACTCGATTATAACCCATTGACTAGACTCCACATAAGCAAATTCATTAATTATGTTTGACTTTACACATTTTAAATTTTTTAGATGCCTAAAATACCCATATTTGTTACAGCCCGTTCAAAAATTGAATTATTTTATTTCCGGAAGTGGGAAATGACGAAAATACCCCTGGGTTGACTTTTCGTTTGACTTTTGCCTCGTAACTCGTATGACCCTTCCCTATTTATTTTCTTGTCATGCTCGTCGTTACGAACGCGTAGACGCGAGCAAGACGTCGTTCGGAATCCGAACGAATATTTTACGGGCGTTGGTTTACCGTCGTTACCCGTATTTTTAATTTTGGACAGTTTTGGATTGTTTGGGCTGGGGCCCATTTACCTGCAGGCCCATGTGGCCTATCCCAGATTTCCTAGGATTTTGTCTAGGCCTTTGACCCGTGTTCTCCCTCTCTTCTTCTCTGCAACAACAACAACAAAAGCTCCAAATTTCTTAAGGCACCCGAGCCTTCCTCTCCCTCTCCCCGAGCTCACACCGAGCCGTTTTTCCCTTGGCCAAACAAACCACAAACCTCCTCTGAGTCTAAACTGAGCCCAGCAACCCAGAACCCAGTGAACGTCGAAACCCAGATTTCTGGAAAATTTCCCGACGATCTCAAAATTTTCCATCGGCCTTTTCTGGGTGAAACCTTGGTCGAATCCTCTCCAACTCATCACCATTGGACTCCTGGAAGTCCCAGGAACCTTGTTCAAGCCTTGGATGACAGTGGTTGGCCGAGAATCGAAGAACTCGAGATCGGCGTTTTGGACCGGTCTCATCTCAAATTTCAGGCCACTTCAGCCAGTTTTTTGGCCCTCAAAATTGTAAAATACTATTCTCCTACTTCTAGCTTCATTTTGGTACTTGAATCGTGCAATTTGGCCTGAAATAAGAAGTTATGTGCCTTTTGAAAATTACCCAAAAATTCCTACTAAAATTCTTCTGTGATTCCTGCTGACTTGGCCGACCTGAGTTTTATGTGGATGACTGGCGCGACTTCAAAGAAACCTGGTCGACTGTTTTGCCGACGTCAAAGAAACTCTGGCTCGCACCGGCTGGCCGACCGCCGCTAAGCCGCGCGTGGCGCAGCCTGAGCCTCGTGGGGGCGCAAAAGTGACTCTTTTTTTTCGATTCCGTCAGCGAGGTGACTCGTGATGACGCGCACTACCTAGGGTAGTACGTATGATATTTTTCGAGGTGTTTTGGACCTCCGTGTTGAAGAAACAAGGGGAGAGGTGTAATTAATTAGTTAATTAGCAACCTTTGCGAGTTTAATCAATATTACTTGATATCTCATATAGGCGAGACCTATCCGTGAGGACTACCTAGGCTACCTAAAGATCTTGTAGGGCTACGAATCTCGCTACCCACAAAGTGAGTTGAGTGGGTCTTTGTTTTGATAAATGTATATATACGTATGGTTTCAATGCTTTCTTCAAATTGTTAGCATACTTCATATCATATACGTTTGTCAGAGGTAGAACATTCGTATTATATTGCCATACATGTTTTCATCACCGTTGCTCATCAAGCAGATGTATACACCCCCGTATTAGTACTCGGGGCCTTGTGGCCAGGATCAGTTCTGACGTTTGGAGTAGTCACTACTAGTACCGCTTAATGCAAATTTGGATCCATTGTAGGTACTAGCCTATTCTAGGTTGCACTAGACAACCTCGAACTCAGGTGAATCGCACTCGTGCACCAAACAGCTTAGCTGCTGTACCCGTCATCAGCATTCTTGTGTATTACTTTATACCTAACGGTTCCTTGTGGTTTAGCCACTTGTGTGTTTACATACAAGTGAGCATGTCCAAGCATAATCATTATCTAGGAGTACCCGTGTATTTCTTATAGTATTTTGAGGTTCATGCCCGAGGGTATGACGATTTTCAAACTATACTTGTTTTCGCCAGGGTTAGTAGACTTTGAAAACAACGGTTTTATCAAACTTTGCTTTTGACCCACTCCACCGTTTTATGTTTTGCGCCCTCTCAGATTAGTTGGCTTGGAGCTTGTGACGCGAGACGCTGGTAATGACAATGTGGTGGGTTCTCACTTTTGTAATTATTTTTGTATCCTCTACTCGTTCACAACTCATTATTTTATTACTATTCTTCCGCCCGTACACTCCGTGCACTCGACCCTATTTAATTCAATTTTCTTATTTATTCTTCAATTTTTCTAAATGGCTTTCGTCACTCAACACGGTCGCCAAGACTTCCCGACACTCGCGTGTCCGGATCTGGATAAGGAATATTGAATGTTTGATGTACACAATTAATTTCATACGGAATTAATGATTTTGCTAAGGGAGAATTAATGATTTTACAAAAAGAAAAAAACATTAATGTTATAAATTCATTGTCTTATAAGAACAATAAAACATGCCTAAAATATGTAATAATACATGCTTAATTAATGTCACGAAGATTATATTTTACATATAAATGTAGGTAAATTATTTTGCCACATACACATATATAATTAAAAATGTCTAATATATATAAAAATTCATGCAAAATAATTTACCTACAAAATAATTTACCTATATTTCATATAAAATATAGGTCAATTATTTGCATATAAAATAATAATACATGCAAAATAATTTACCTACAAAATAAATAGCGTGCTAATCATAGATAAATTTATATATAGGTAAATTAATTAGTACAAAAACAAAGGCATGTTATTTGATTAAAATTAATTTAACTCATTTTAGATAAAAGTATAAGTAAATTATTTGCATACCATAAATTTATAATTGTGGAAGTCAACTCTGAAATGATACACCTTCACTCTCACAAATAGTGCACCTACTATTTGAATTTTAAAAATGTTAAATTGCTTCATTAACATAATTAGGGTATTGTGGCATAAGTTGTAAATAATTTGTAATAATATGTTACTTATTTTTTCACATGTCAACAATTTTAATTAACTTCTAGTTTTATTTGGATGTTTAAAGATAGATGGATTTAAGTTTAAGAAACAAGAGTTACAAGGGCCTATATCTAAAGAACCCAAAAATAAAATGAGAAATACAAGAAACATAACAAAATTAACATCCATAAAAATCCATAATAGTCATAACATCCATAATATCATTAAAATATCATAATAGTCACAATACCAACTAATCATACTATCTTAGTCTTAAGAATTCATAGACCCAAATCAAATGCTGAAATAGACAAAATAAAGCAAAAGCAATATGTGTTCTTAGATGAAATGTACCTAAATCAATTATCGATTCATCGAATTAATTTACTTCGAGCATAGCCTTTTATCAATGAATGTTCTATACTAAGAATACAGAGGTTTGGTCACAACCAATTTGGACGGAAATGATAAGTGAAAAGGAGGGAAATTTCAACCAATTTGGGAGGGAAAATCTGGAAGAGTAGAGTGGAAATGACGTAATTACGTAATCATCATGCCTTAAAGGTCATTTCATCAAAAACATACAGTGAATGACATATTTAATTCTTAATTGACTGAGAGATAATCTGAATTGGGACTAAGTGATCACAAAGTCTGTTTCTTATAAGTCCTGGCATCTCTCGTGATTGATTTAAAGTTCTGGCATCAATCGGCCCTATGAGCCGAAAGCTTCAGGGCCCATGCGATAAAAACCCATTTAGATCACTGAGAGATAACTAATTGGGACTAAGTATCACAAAGTCTTGCTTTTATAAGTCCGGCATCTATGTGACCTGCTTTTGAAAGCTCGGCATCAACTCGCCTCCTGGGAGCTGAAAATTCGTGTTCTGCGCGATAACCCTTAACAAAAATCAGCACCGACGTAATGGACGCATGTCTTTGGGGCCGAGTTGACGCGTCTGTTGATAACTCCAGCCAAGTCCACGTCCAAGTGTACGGATTCTCACATCTTATTACTTCAATAATTAACAAATTGACGTGTAAATCACTTTCTTAAACAGTATGATAAATTAATAATAAACCATTCAGAATAGGTATAGATAGTAATAAAATCTGTGATCAACGCATGTTTTTCTTCAATAATTTGCATTAGTGTTTGACAGTGAGAGTCAAATTCCATGGTTTTGGTTGGTCTTATGTATGCTAAGCATCATCTCATGTACGTGGATATGAAAAGACAGAAAAAGGAAAAGGGGCAAATAAACTTATGTCCAATCCAATATATGAATTAAAATTGTTGGAATTCTGACTCTTCAAATGTGTAGAAAGAGAATAAGAGACCTTCTATGATTGGAGAAGAAAACTCTATGTAGAGCTTTGTACCTTGAGATGGTTTGAGACCTTCATCACAATTCCTCTCCCATTCTCAAAAGAATTAAAAAGATGATACAACATGATGAATCCATTAAGACAATCTTTCAATTATTACCACTTCCTATCTCTCACTCACTATATGTTTGCTCGCTTATTTTTTCACTGCAATAACTTTAATTCTTTAAACATATACATAGCTATTATTAAGAGAACACACTCTTCGTCAACATGCGTAAATGACAATTATGTTTTTGTTTTTTTGTTTGTTTTTTTTTTTAATGTTAATCGAGTTTAATAGTAGCGTAATAACCAAGAATAATATTGCAATTGTTTTCATATTTTGGTAACTTCATATAACTTATATGATTGTATCATCAATATGTTAATTCTAAACTGTAGTATTGTTCTATCGCTCATTAAGAACCGTGTCATATATACATTATTTTTGATAAACACTAATCTTAAGAAAGATTTCCACCCATCCTTTCAAGGGAAGGGCCAAAACCACTCCTACCCAGTTTTATGCAGCCCTTCATTTTTGAGCCCGATCTGACGGTTTGAAGTGAACCTGGACCTAAGCTCAGCCTGTTCTCAATGACGTCAGCCATGTGCTGCATCCCTTTACATCAGCTCTTTGCACGTAGGCCCAAAATTACTAAACTATTGGCCACGTGGCGTTTTGATGACCTTTAGATTTCTAACGGTCATATAAGTCCAAAGGTCCATATTTTTCCACAAATAAAACGTATTCGGGCCTTAAAAATTAGAGAAAAATCAGAAACAAATGTGGGAAAATATAAAACTGTTTTTAAAATAAAAATAATTATTATTTATTTGTGGCAAAGCAACGAGTTTAATTTGTATCATCGTTCTCTAGAATAGAAAGGTGTTATGATCTTGAAACAGACTTTGAAATTTTCCAAAACACTCTGCTCACCACAAATAAGCACTATTCACCGAAAATAATATATAGACACATGACAAAATCATATAAATTGTCATATAAATTTATTTTAAATTTTAATCTCATACATGGAATCATATTATTAAACAAATTATGCATGAAAAATAAAATAATTATTGTGAATAGTAACCGCCACGTTTGTTACTATTTATAAGGGGCTGAGGCATAATTAATCTTGTTAAAGCACTTCACCATTCATTAATAGCAACCCCCTGCGACCCCCTCTGCTGTCCAAATCCACAAAAATGAGTAAAAATACTCTAATCAAATGGTTTTACTTTCTATTTTTTCAAATTAAAATACAAACAATTTGATCCATATGACCACATTATAAAATGTGCCTCGAATGTATGATCCTTTGTTATTCTCTTATAATGAACCATACTATGTAAATGGAATTCCCACATATACAACATTCTATTTTATTTTTATATAAATAATATTTGGAAGAAGGTAATCTATGATCTATGCAGTCAAAAATCTTGTTAATATATTATGGATGTGTCTCTAATTCATTAGAGCAACTTATATAATTTTTGCACACATATTTTTATATTATTAACACCGAACCGAACGCAAGTGGATGATATATACAAGTTATTTTAATTCATTCTACTTGTCCACGGATTAGTTACTCTTGTTTGTTTTAGATTGAACTACAACAGAACAAACACACAAGATCGTTTAAGAACATTTTAGTTCCAAACAAGGGCGCAAATCCATTTACTAGATCCCAAAATTTCTAGAACTCATCAAAATCAAACAGCCAACATTTGGCGTGGGTGACCCCAAATTCTCAAAACCCTAACATATATGACGGTGATTCCAATCTAAAACCCAAGCCCTAAGGCCCTAGGACATGTTATTACTACTATTTATTGTTGCGTCCGCTCTGTCGCCGTCGCTTATGGACCGTCCAATCCAAACGCGTCACTTAAACCTTCTGGCCTTCCACCATACAAGGAAGAAAGAAACTGACCTTTCCTCACCGTCTGGTCAGGTTAGTAAAGATTTGAGGGTCCCCACGCGGGAAGGGATTAACGTTTAAATTAGAGACCAGGTGGAAGTGGTAACCGGTATGCACAGGGACCCACTTTCAAACTCAAGGGTATCGAATTTAAGAAGATTTTCTGAAAGAGCTACAACGCCGCAAAGATCAACGCCACAACGATCTCACCATTGTTCATGGGGTTAGCCGAGGAGAGAGGTGAAAGAGCTGAGACGGGCGCAGATTCAATTATGGAAGATCAGAAACTACCCCAACATTTTCAATATTACAGTTTCCTGCCACTGCTCTGGATATTTATTTAATTATTTTTAGTTAATTTATGTGTTTTATTTCTCCCCAATTGGTCAAGGACTTTATGAATTATGGTGTACACAATGGGCACTGTATTGAATTGTCCTGCCCTTAAAACTACAAAATAATGGAGGAAAAGCATGAGTCACCTAAGAAGAAATATTCAAAACTAGGGACTCTTTTTATCATATGCTTATTCAATGCAGAGGTTCCAGTCATGGGCAAATGAGAAAATATGTTTACATCCAAGAGAAAATTGAATCTTTTAATTCTTGTTACTTTGAAAAACAAGAGTCTAATACAATATTTAACGTTGAGACCTCTTGAAGAATTGGGATTTCATTTGGAGACTCGATGGTTACTTAATTATGAGTCGTGATGGTGATGATTAGTGTATAAGCTTATGGCTAAATCCCGACAAGCGTAAATTAAAGTGTGTAATCATTTTTGAGGAATAAAAAGTTATGCATTAGTTTTGTTTGTGCCATGTTTTTTAGTAAGTTATGAGCTCCGTTTATGTACCACTTGGCTTGTGCCGGTTTCCGCCATAAATTATGACGATGAAATTTTAATATTTTACTGAATTTTTTAATATTTGATTATTTCCTCTTATTATTCATATTATCAAATATACTATGATTTCCTACATTCTTGTTCTAGGGTTTTATCATTGAATAATTGCTACTATAATTTTGTTTTCGCCGCATTAAGTTGACATGTATATAATGAAAACCTTTAAGTTTATAGTCAATTAAGTTTTCTTTAACAATTCTTAACATATACATTCATCCACAATCTTCAAATTTTGTTCATCATTATAAACCTTATTGATTTGTAACATATACAAGATACTGGCATCGACACATACAAGTTACTTGATGAGTGAATTTGGTAGACAAATCTAAGACTAACATGAATGGTAAACAAGTTTCTTTTGTTTAACCAACATGAGCTTCTGCCTCTATGTAAAATGTTCGAGCCGGCTCCCTCAAAGGAGAGGTTCTAGGTCTCAAAATGCTGACTGCTGGGCCTCCGCTTGATGTTGTCCAAAAATAGTGTGAAATTCCGCGCCTATCCTGGTCTCATGGGATAATGGAAAGCTTTTGAGATACCGAATGCTTTGGCAAAAAGCTGTTTGTTTGTATGTAAGATCCATAAAAAAGGAAGATTTGGAGGAAAGGAAAGTAAAGAGTTATTTTTCCGGTTAACTTGAGTGTTAAGATAGTATTTTCTAATTGGGCCACAATGAACTGGGTTAAGATCCCTATAAATATGAAGCCTAAACACATCAAAAGACACACACAACTCTTCTTTGAAGTTTCCTACGCTGTTCCATACAAATCAAAGCACAATTATCTCAAATTCAAGATTATTTAGTTTGTTCAACCCAATATTTCCTTTATGAATTGATTTCTTTTCATGCGATTTTCGAAAATCTATATCAAGTATATCATAATTAGTCATAGTCGTTTTGCTCCAAAATTAAAATCATTGGGTGCACATATCACATATTTATAAATTTCCAAAGCTTTTGAAATTTGACATTCGCACTCTCACAACACAATCAAGACATAAGATTAGCTCAAAGTGTTAGGAACAAAAATATATCACTTTTTTTAGAGTGAGGGCAAACCCCCCAACAATCAGGCCACAAAACATGGTAAAGAAGGTCGGTGTTTTAATTTAACGAATTAATTCCCTTTCCTCTTTATTTTATCCTTCTTCTTTCCATATGTCGCATCCTCATTGGTCCACAGCAGCAGTAGATTCTCCTTTTACTCAATTCCCTTCCAACCTCCACGTCAAAGTAGCAGCAAGTTAAATTAATCGATCCGTACTATGTGTGCCACTTTGAGAACGTTCGGCACTCTTGTAATTACTCCCAAATCCCAGGGTCAAAGTCGTTAAATAATCCCCAGAGCTCACATGCCTGCCTTTTTCAAAACTCCACCTCCACAGTTTCTCTCTCTAATTAGGTGTTTCATTCACTTGATACTTCAGTTCTCACACAACACGAACTCTCTCTCTCTCTCTCTCTCCCCTCTCTTTCTCTCCCCTCTTCTCCCCTCTTTCCTCTAGAAGCAGCACCATTTCTGTCCCCTCTCTCCTCTAAACTCCCAACTTTTCCACTTTCCCACATCTGCCTCCACATTCCAAAAACCAAACACAACCCACATCCATGGCTGAGGTCACAAAAGCAGCAGCACCTCCCATCAATGGCGGAACTCTGATCTCGGACCTCAAGAGCCTCTTCTCTCTCTCCTCAAAACCAGAAGAACAGTCGCTTTTGCATATGGCTTCATGTTTGCTTTCGTCGCCTTTACTGTTTTCTTTGGCCTTCAATCCTCCCGAACTACTCTTCTCCATGGTCTGCAAACATTTTCAGTACTTCCACTTCTCCTACTTCACTTCTGGTTCGAGTTCTTTCATTTTTCTCCTTCTTCTTCCCCAACGGTACTTCTTCATCTTCTTCATCTCCGCCGCAGCAAAAATCAAACCTTTTCCCTCCTCCGCCGCAAACAGAGTCGTCTAGGATCTGTTAACACCACCGCCCCTGCCGCCGCACAATCTGTCCTCCTGCAATAAATAACCGCTTGTTGGATGAACAACACACTCACATCTGAACCTGAATTAACCTCAAATGTCTGCCAAAACCTAGTGACACCTCCGTGAATAGCATTACTTCACCCGAACCGACAACTTTTTTGAAAAATTGTGACCGACAACACCCCAATTCTGATAAGGCCACAGTTTTTAAGGCCCATCAGACCGGAACTACCGCCCTGAAAACCCCGGTGGCGGCCGAATCGAAGCTCCGATTCGGTACCGAAATCGGGTTCCGAGAACAAGAGTGTTGCAGAGAAGGGTATGGAGAAGAATTTAACTGCTCCCGTTGAAAAACAGAGCAATGAACGAATGTACCGTGTCCGTGGAGCAGGGAAGCTGGGGAGTGATGATTTGGTGAAGTCTTTGATGAATTGTGATATATTACATGGAGAGTGGGTGAAGGACGATTCGTATCCGCTATACAAACCGGGGTCTTGTCCCTGATTGATGAACAATTCAATTGTATTCTCAATGGTGGTGGTCTGATAAGGATTATCAGAAATTCAAATGGAAGCCTAAGGGATTGCACTCTGCCAAGGTATGTGATCAAATTGTAAATTTACTTATTGGAAGTTTAATTAATTTTTTTATACCATTTTTATGTGAATAATATTGTACTTGAATTGCCTTTTGATCTACTTTAGATGCTTATTGGGTTGTTATTTTGATTAAACAAAATTCATGTTGATCTGTTGTCGATTTTCGGCTTGAGATATTGAATTTTTGGCTTCTGTTTTTGGCATTGTTTAAAGTTGCTAAATTGGAATTTGATCCTTAATTATAGTCTCTTAAGATATTTTTGTGATTATTTTCTTTTAAGAAATTTTGGGTTTTTCTGTATTCCATTGAAAATGATCCGTGACTTAATCTATGGGTTTTGCTTGACGAAGACTTCTTACTAATGAAATGGTTTCTATAAAGTAACCAGTTGGATGGAAGTCATATGTTGGAGTTGTTGAGAGGAAAGCGCCTGGTATTTGTCGGTGATCTCTCTGAACAGAAATATGTGGGAATCTCTGGTTTGCATCCTTAGAAACTCGTGAAAGATAAGAGCAAGGTTTTCGAAGCACATGGAAGAACCCATTTTCAAGGGGAAGCTTCGTACTCCTTCATATTCAAAGAAGGACCAATTATTCAGTTGTTCAATTTATGCTTATATTGGATTGGGGCAGCATTTCCCAATTTAGTGAAACTTATGTGCTCCACTTGTTTGGAAATGAATGGATTGGCAGGACTATAACTGGGCATGTGGAGTTCTTCGTGTCTCCCTCTTAGTTCGAGAATGGGAAATGGAAAAGATGGATCAAAGAGAGAAACACTTCTGTCTTGATTCTAGTAGGGAGATCTTCCGATCTATATAAAGATGCTGATATCATCATCTTCAACACTGGACATTGGTGGACTCATGAGAAACCTCCAAAGGGTAAGTTTATTACTATTTTTATTCAAATAATTATATTTGCGGAGCATCTAGGTTTGTAGTGTAAAACTCTGGCCATTGGAACTAAAATAGCATAAAATTTGCGTGAAAGACTATTACCAAGAAGGTAGCCATGTTTATGGTGAATTGAATGTTCTGAGGCGTTTCGGAAAGCTTTAACTACGTGGGCTAGATGGGCTGGATGCCAAAGTTGATCCAAAGAAAAAATATCGCCTTCTCTTTCTCGGGCTATTCAGCTTCCCATTTCAGGCAAACTTGAAATAATCATAGTTAACCTAGATAGTGATAATGTATTGCAGTATATGTTCCCTCAAGTATTAGGTTCAATTTCAAACTAAAGTAGGAGTTAGCATTCTTATTTTTGTGCCGATGCTTATGATATTTCACCAACATTACCAAATTGAGAAGTAAAGAAATGTGCATGAATATGTTCATTGCTGCTCTTTATTAAATTAAGCAACTCTTCAAGCTTTTACATACATAAAAATAATTGAGATTCATATTATTTTTCCTCCGACAGTGGTGGGCAGTGAATTCTGGTGGCTAATGTGACAGTGAGACAGTTCCTATCTTCAATGAAACATAATCTGAGGCCGTACCTACCCAAGATGATGGTACTGAGAAGGTGTTGAGAAACATGAAAAGCCAGGTCACATATCTCAATATCACAAGAATGACAGATTTCCTCGGAAGGATGGCCACCCATCAATCTACCGGAAGCAAAAACTGTCCGAGGAAGAAAGGAGATCACCTAAGAGCTCTTGTGACTGCAGCCATTGGTGCCTTCCTGGTGTTCCAGACGCTGAATGAGGTTCTCTACGAGCTCCTAGTAAAACTGTACCAGAATCAGCAGCAGCGACGACAACAGCCGAAGAAAAGAGTATAGGTAAAAAGTTACACAAAACTTAAAAAGCCACATTCATACGTACTCAAACTTTGAGTGGATCTAAATCACACTCAGCAGTATACTTCCTCTATTTTCCTGCCTTTTTTCGACATTATCGATATAAAAGAGCATCGAAGCAAAAGATCCGAGGAAGAGTAACTTATTCTACAAGTTATGTGATCAAAATGCATAAACTTATTTGTTTATATGAATGAAGAGAGCAAAAGGGAAGAGTGGGAAGAGGGTAGGGAGTTATTTGAGCCAGTGATGCAATTTTCACTTGTAAATTTCTTCTTTTAGCCTTAAAAATCACAGGCTTGAGAATTGTAAATGTTTATACCTCTATTAATTATTTAGTTTATTTTATTTTAATGGTCTTGTTTTATTTATTTTTTTTCAATATCTTCCTTGTCCTAGAAATGATAACCGCATCTCCGCACACTATTTTTTTTCCTCCATACACACTCCCTGTGTAATCTTGTTTATTGTTTCGTTTTAATTTCTTCCCATTCTTTATAGCTTTAGCATACCCGTGATGGATCTGTGATTGTTTGTAGCTTAAAGTTGCAGGCTGTTTACTGCTTTTGATGAGGACAGATGATAATATAATTAATCTGTTAAGACATTGTTAAATAGTTGATTAGGTTTATGCTCAAGAACTTTTTCTAACATGTCACATGGGATGTTTGACCATAAATCAACATTAAAAGTCGGGGCAATTTAGGTTTCATGTTTGACTTAATTGGTTAGCGGTTGACTCGTCTAATTAAGTATAATTACCATTGACCACCAAAGTAAGCGCAAATGTATTTGGCATCAACAAAATGATAAGTATAATTTTCAACCTAATTAATGTGATTAATTTTATGTTAACAGAACGGCCGTGCTGTCTTAGTTATCATTCATTCCCTGAGGAGAGTTTTGCCATTTGGCTATTTCATGGCCGAGTGGGTTCCCAGAAGACGTCTTTCTTGACATAACTGTTGGAAGAAGAGCAAAAGTGCCCTCATCGAAACATGACAATATAAAATATAATCTATATCAACTTGATCACACCGAAATCTTTGTGATTAAACTTGCCACACTTGTTGGATCAGTAGGTGATTTAGTTAAGCACAATATTGGTGTTCGACCATTAATAGTAGACCGCTTAGACTCCTAACTTTGTTTACAGTGCTTCCTCTTCTTGTTCTGAACTTTCTAACGCTAGCTATTCTTCTATTTAAGTACAATATTGGCGTTCGATCATTAATATTAGTAGACCCTTTCCGTTGCCAAACAAAAATATATAGCATGCACGGTAAGAATTTTGCTATATACATGAGTTTGGGCCAAGATCATAATTATGTAGAATGATGTGATAATAAATGAAGTTGTATTTGTAATAGTGATAGCTTAGGGTTTCATTTCGTAATAGACAAAATGAAAAATTGATGAAAATTGTGGATTAAACCGCTCTATATTCTGGACGGCAGTTGCCATCTTGATAGGAGGTGCAACTGCCATCAAACTTTATAAAAAGGTCTTGGTTCCCTTCTCTTGTTTCACACTCTGGTTTTTTAAGGCTTGTTCTATCGAGAGCCAACCAGAATTTCGGATTCATAGAGAGGGAATGTTTTATTGTATAAGTATATTAGATGTAAGTTAGGGGTTGGAAAGTTAGATAAAGGCGCAAGTAAAGTTTGAAAATAAAGATGTGGGTATTCATCTTTCTAAACCCTCATGGTGTCCAACTTGGAATCATTTTATACGTGGGTACAAATGTCATTTTAATTTTTCAAAATTAAAAGTGTCTAAAATACGAAAATGGGTGCAAGTCACTCAATCTATTTGGACGATCGAATGCTCAAGATTTGGCCCTGTAGTACAACAAGGAGTATTCATGGGAATAAAAGCCAAAATCCCATGACGTGTACGTGGTAATGAAATGCATGTATAAGTATAACACACCTACTTAAAGAGGATGAATGGAAGCAGCACCATATGTAAATAGAAATGGTGATGGTTAAGGATTTGTTAATTAAATTCTTTCATGACCGGGTTATCGTAACGACATAGAATCCTCTTTACAAGTTTTGGTAGAAACCTAAGTTCACACATATTGTGCGTACAAATTTTAAACTATTTGTTTTGTGTTGCATTAGCTCATTAAACATTCATCATTAATTACAAAACTTAAGGATTGATTTAATGTTTGTGATATAGAAACGGGCAATGTGGGAACTCATGAACAGGTGGTGATGCAGCTGGAGCGCTTCATTCTGGAATTCTTCTTGGCTGCAAGATGCGTTGAGTGCTCAACAAGTCCATGTTTTCCGCTGACAAATGAGAACTACCGCATTTAAATTGTGGGAGTTGTATTGAGTGCTGCTACCTTGTTTTTTTACTTAGACTTCGTTTTATTCAGGCTTTG
The DNA here is from genome assembly GCA_018257905.1 of Gillenia trifoliata. Taxonomy (NCBI): domain Eukaryota; kingdom Viridiplantae; phylum Streptophyta; class Magnoliopsida; order Rosales; family Rosaceae; genus Gillenia; species Gillenia trifoliata. The sequence goes on along the minus strand of JAEHOF010000166.1, from coordinate 22,438 downwards.
TTTAAATTTAATTTCTGTTTTGTTTTGGAATGAATCAAACTCAGTTATTGTTGTATTGATATGGTATGTGAGTGAGTTCATAGTATATATGTCGAAATTCTGCTTGTTAATTAATTTTTGTGTTGTATGATGACTGATGAGAATATTGGTATATATCTCTATCGTGGTGTGTATGAGCGGGCTTAAGTTTGATGATGTATCTTCCTTACTCTTTTTCTCTCTCCCAAATACCTTTCCCTTTGCCTTTCTTTTCCTTCCTTTCGTAGTCCTTGTTTCTCTTGTCCATCCTTATTATCTCTTGATTGCTCCACTTTTCTAGATTTGTCTATAAGGTCAGGACTCTCGACGATACTAAGACTTAAACTAAACTTGCTGTTTGCACTCTTTTACTTATCTCGAAATGTCATTGCTAAGGATCTTGTTCATTCTTTTGTAATCTGGGAATATATATTAATTATTTGTTCTTATCTTTTGGATTTGGCCTTTGCTGAGAAGCACTTCTGGCTGCACGTAGCCAGACTGTGAGATCGTTAATTGTTGACCACTACAAGAGCTAACTTCCTTAACGTTTGGACTTTGAACTCATGTTTTCTCCCTTCCACTGTTTTGATGTAAATCTTTAATGCTTTGGTTTTGCTTAGGAAGTATTGGGTGGTGGTGGTGTTGGTGTTGTTCCACTGCGGATATGTTATATTTGATTATACACTTTCGAAGAAACTACCCACCGCCATGGCCATTCCTCCATGGGACAGCTCTCTTCCACTGCAGATATGTTATATTGTATCTTGTTTTTTTTTTGGTTAAAAATTGCATTTGTACTCTTTGGACTCGCAGCAACAGTACATTTACGTAATCTCAATCTTTGAGTTATCGTTTAAAACACAAGAAGCATATTCATAGAGTCCGTGAGAAATATACATGCCTACTCTATCACTTTTAACCACACTTTCCGACAATGAAGAAGCCAAGTAGCTTTGTTATGAAAGATGGGTTAAAGTATGAGATACTTCTAGAGTTTTAATCGTTAAATATTGATTTTTATATTTTAAAACAAAATTTACGCTTAAAACAACCAGCAAGTATTCCATACTCCGAGTACAATAGAAAATCCCCATTGCATTTGTAATAATACACTTGTAGTCCTTTAGTTGCCCACTTTGTACACTCAAGTTTATTGTTGAGAAGTTTTAATGTAAAATTTTTAAAGGAGGTTCAATTCCGAGAAGCTTTCGTGTTTATGATCGTACTAGACATCTTCTAAGGCTTGGTTTATGTAATCTTTAGGTTTGTTGTTATGTTTTCCCTTCTTTTGAAGTTTAGTTATACACTGCAAATAATAATATGTTTTAGTTTCCATTCTAAAAATTATGAAGCTTTCATTTATGGATCAATTGAGAAAATTTATGAAACTTGTATTCATAATCATTTGGGTTGTGAACACTAAACTTTAAAGGTTAAATTACTAGACAAACAAAGCATGACGATTGATTGATGAGAAGGGGTCGATGAGGACCTTTGTGGGCTGTTAAATAAGTTCTGACTATTAATTCTACCAAGTAGCACGTCAAAGAATTTACCTGGTTTGTTTTCTCTTCTGGTGCACCCAATAGAGAAGGGAGAAATTGAACTTAGAATAGTTGTGTCTGGTATTCTCTTACAAAAATAAATTAATACGGGAGTCACTAATGAAAACGTATGTGTAATTTTAACACCAACAACATAACAATTTTAAATGGGTTTCCTGCATTTTAAATTTCGTAATATGCATATTAGGATCACTATTTGGCAACCCATTGAAAGAAGGCAAAATTTCAAGCATGTGGTGTCGAATTTCAAAAGATGATGCCATCTTCCATTATAGGATACACACAAAGATAGTAATGCATTGGCTCACGCCGCCAATGATTCTCTTAGTGGACGCCTAACCGTCGGTGGTAAAGCTAGAGCCATTAGTTTGTATAGTCTTCTTCCTCACCAAACAAAAGCTGCAGAAAAGTTCATTGTAATGAGGGTTCCCACCGCAAATCCTCTTCCCATTTTGTCTCTGATGTGCGTTCAAGTTCGGATCAAACTCGTACAAGATGTGTCGGCTCCTCACATCGAAGCCTTATTCATAAACCCGCAAAACAAAAGTAAAAACGAAAATTAAATAAAAACTATATACAAAATAATTAATCAGAATAATGATAAATACGTGCATTATTATATCACTCCCGGCCACTTTTGATAAAGAATTTTATCAAGACTCAAATATTAGGCAAAAATCACTAAAAATACTTGCAAGAGTACAAGGTTATCGTAGTATAGCAACTCAAGTATGTCAAGTTTCATTGCAGACCTTATATAATTAACCTATATTTAAAACTTCCATTCTTAATTAATTTATTTAATACAAAAGATAGAAATTTGTGATCATGAATTTAAAATAACAAAATAAATAAAAATAAATGAAAATTCGTTAAATTTAAATAAATAAAAATAAAGCCACAACAAATCTCAAAAATCTAAATATAAGAACTCTAGAGTTCCACCATCACCAATAACAATCCTATATAGTTCTACCAATTACTTATGAATTACACATGCAGCTTGGGTGCTTAGGTTTTCTATTGCATATTCTACTAGTGATATTTCTAGCTAGAATGTATATCTAATACGCAACCCGTCTGTGATATTCGGGACCGGGCCATAAACATGCAAGACTCATTAAGTTTTGTGAAAAACCTTTGAAAAACCATGCAACCCTTAAGAGCGTGATATTCACTTTTTTATGAACTTACAATTACCAATCACAAGAAGCCCTAGCCAATTTAAAGGGTAGATATTCCTGAACATAATTCCACATCCAATTACTTGTCTACACATCCTAATGGTGATCAAGCATTAAGATAAATATAGTTTAAATTGGTGATTGACAATTCAAAGTACCATGTATAATATCACTAAGAATTGAAAAGAAACTACATATTCATGTTAAAGGCTCTAGGCCTCACCCTAAAAGAGAATTAGTTACACATAATCATAATTGAAAGCATAAAATAAATTTTTATCAAAGTATAGAAAGCAATCACAGAAAAGTTGAGCCGAATTTCCAGCGCTTTATCTCCAATTTTCGTTCTCCCTAAACCCTAGAAAACTCCTATTATAAATAATACTAGAAAAACCAAATCCTACTTAAATGGGCTTCCCCAAAATCAGGAAACAAAATAAAATTACAAAATCCTTTTCTAACAAGGACTTGAATGCCGCGTAAAATCCTTCTTTGATCGACCAAATCGCCTTCAATTAGCCCATAATATGTCGTTGAAAGATAAAAACGTCCTCTACAACTTCCTTGTAGAAGAAACCAGCCCAAAAACGTCATCTTGGATCATTTATAAAGAAATATCAAAATTCTCTAAAAACAAATGTAAAAGCTAACTTGGAATACCATAAAATATAATATAATACTCACCAATGCTGGTGTTGGTGTTGCTCCACCATAGATACGTTATATTTGATTATACACTCACCGCCATGGCCATTCCTCCATGGGACTGCCTTCCTTCCACCGCAGACATATGTTATATTTGTATCTTGTTTTCTTTTTGGTTGAAAAATTGCATTTGTGCCTTGGACTCGCAAGTAGCCTACACGTACATTTACATAATCTCAATCTTTGTTATCAAGTAAAAGACACAAGAAGCATATATTCATAGAGTCCGCGTGAGAAATATACATGCCTACCTCTATCGCTTTTAACCACACTTTCCGACAATGAAGAAGCCAAGTAGATTTGTTATGAAGATGGGTTGAAGTATGAGATACTCTAGAGTTTTAATCAAGCAATATTGATTTTTATATTTTAAAACAAAATTTTAATGTAAAGCTTAAAAACAAACCGTAAGTATCCTATACTCCGAGTACAATAGAAAATCCCCATTGGTATTTGTGGTCCACTTGTAGTCCTTTTAGTTTACTTTGACACCCAAGTTTATTGTTGAGAATGTTTTAATGTAAAATTCTCTTGAAGGAGGTTCAATTCCGGTAGTTTTCAAAAGCTTACATCGTACTAGACATCTTCTAAGGCGGGGTTTATGTAATCTTTAGGTTTGCTGTTATGTTTTCCTCTTTGAAGTTTGGCCATACACTGCAAATAACAATATGCTTTAGTTTCCATTCTAAAATTATGAAGCTTTCATTTATGGATCGATTGAGAAAAATTCTAGAAACTTGTGTTTCATGGATCATTTGGGTTGTGAACACTAAACTTTAAAGGTTAAATTACTAGACAAACAAAGCATGACGATTGATTGATGAGAAGGGGGTCGATGAGGACCTTTGTGGGTTGTTAACAAGTTCGCTTATTAATTCCTACCAAGTAGCACGTCAAATAATTTACTTGGTTTGTTTTCTCTTTTCTATGCACCCAATAGAGAAGGGAGAAATCGAACTTAGAACAGTTGTGTCTGTAAAGTGTATTCTCTTACAAAAATAAAATTAATACGAGTCACTAATGAAAACGTATGTGTAATTTAACACCAACAACATAACAATTTTAAAATGGGCTTCCCCATTTTAAATTCTGTAATATGCATATTAGGATCACTATTTGGCAACCCATTGAAAGAAGGCAAAATTTCAAGCATGTGGTGTCGAATTTCAAAAGATACGCCATCTTCCATTATAGGATACACAATACAGCATGGTAATGCATTGGCTCTGGCTGCCAATGATTCTCTTAGTGGACGCCCAACTGCTGGTAAAGCTAGAGCCATTGGCTTGGTATAGTCTTCTTCCTCACCAAACAAAAGCTGCAGAAAAGTTCATTGTAATGAGGGTTCCCACTGCAAATCCCTTTCCCGTAGCCTTTGTCTGGATGTGCGTTCAAGTTCTGGATCAAACTGTACAAGATGTGTCGTCTGCGATCGAGTTTTGACCATAAACCTGCAAAAACAAAAGTAAAAACGAAAATTAAATAAAAACTATATACAAAATAATTAACCAAGAATACGATAAATACAGATTATTATATCAGTCCCCGGCCAATTTCTTGATAGCAATTTTACCACACTCAAATATTAGGCAAAAAATCACTTAAAAATACTTGCAAGAGTACAAGGTTATCGTAGTATAGCAACTCAAGCAAGGTCGTTTCCACAGAGACCCATATAATTAACCTATATTTAAAACTGATTCTTAATTAATTATTTAATACAAAAGATAGAAATTTGTGATCATGAATTTAAAATAACAAAATAAATAAAAATAAATGAAAATTCGCAGAAATTTAAATAAATAAAAATAAAGCTCGTCAACAAATCTCAAAAATTCAAATATAAGAACTCTAGAGTTCAGCCATCACCAATAACAATCCTATATAGTTCTACCAATTACTTATGAATTACACATGCACTTTGTAGGTTAGGTTTTCCTATTGCATATTCTACTAGTGATATTCTAGTTAGAACGTATATCTAACATGCAACCCGTCTGTGATATTCAGATCAAATATGAACATGTAAGACTCATTAAGTTTTGTGAAAACCTTTTGAAAAACCATGCAACCCTTAAGAGCGTGATATTCGCCTTAAGTGAACTTACAATTATCAATCACAAGAAGCCTAGCCAATTTAAGGGTGATATTCCAACATAAATTGCATCCAATTACTTGTTCACACACTCCCAATGGTGATCAAGCATTAAGATAAATAGATAGTTTAAATTGGTGATGACAATTCAAAGTACCATGCATAATATCATCACAATTGAAAAGAAACTACATATTCATGTTAAAGGCTCTAGGCCTCACTCCTAAAAAGAGAATTAGTTACACATAATCATAATTGAAAGCATAAAATAAATTTTTATCAAAGTATAGAAAGCACCGCTTGTAGAAAAGTTGGCTCAATTCTCCATGCGCTTTATCTCCACTTTCGTTCTCCCCCTAAACCCTAGAAAACTCCTACTTATAAATAAATACTAGAAAACCAAATCCTACTTGGGCTTCCCCAAAAATCAGGAAACAAAAATAAAAATTACAAAACTTTTCTAACAAGGACTTGGAATGCTGCAGAAAATCCTTCTTTTGATCGACCAAATCAGCCTTCGAATTAGGCCCATAATATGTCGTTGAAAGATAAAAACGTCCTCTCTACAACTTTGTAGAAGAAACCAGGCCCAAAAACGTCATCTTGGATCATTTATAAAGAAATATCAAAATTCTCTAAAAACAAACAAAAGCTAACTTGGAATACCATAAAATATAATATAATATCGATCGATCGTTGGTGTTGGTGTTGTTCCACCGCAGATACGTTATATTTGATTATACACTCACCGCCATGGCCATTCCTCCATGGGACACTTCTCTTCCACTCAAAGTGCATATGTTATATTTGTATCTTGTTTTCTTTTTGGTTGAAAAATTGCATTTGTGCCTGGACTCGCAGCCTACACGTACATTTTACATAATCTCAATCTTTTGAGTTATCGTTAAAGACACAAGAAGCATATTCATAGAGTCCGCGAGAAATATACATGCCTACCTCTATCGCTTTTAACCACTTTCCGACAATGAAGAAGCCAAGTAGATTTGTTATGAAAGATGGGTTAGTATGAGATACTTCTAGAGTTTTAATCGTTAAATATTGATTTTTATTTAAACAAAATTTAACAGCTTAAAACAACTGTAAGTATCCCATACTCCGAGTACAATAGAAAATCCCCATTGGCATTTTGTAATAATACACTTGTAGTCCTTTTTAGTTTACTTTGGACACCCAAGTTTACTGTTGAGAATGTTTTAATGTAAAATTTTGAAGGAGGTTCAATTCCTGGTAGTTTCTGTTTATGATCGTACTAGACATCTTCTAAGGCGTGGTTTATGTAATCTTAGGTTTGTTGTTATGTTTTCCTCTTTTTGAAGTTTAGCTATACACCGTAAAATAAATAATATGTTTTAGTTTCCCCATTCTAAAAATTATGAAGCTTTCATTTATGGATCGATTGAGAAAATTCTATGAAACTTGTGTTTCATGGATCATTTGGGTTGTGAACACTAAACTTTAAAGGTTAAATTACTAGACAAACAAAGCATGACGATTGATTGATGAGAAGGGGGTCGATGAGGACCTTTGTGGGTTGTTAACAAGTTCGCTTATTAATTCCTACCAAGTAGCACGTCAAATAATTTACTTGGTTTGTTTTCTCTTTTCTATGCACCCAATAGAGAAGGGAGAAATCGAACTTAGAACAGTTGTGTCTGTAAAGTGTATTCTCTTACAAAAATAAAATTAATACGAGTCACTAATGAAAACGTATGTGTAATTTAACACCAACAACATAACAATTTTAAAATGGGCTTCCCCATTTTAAATTCTGTAATATGCATATTAGGATCACTATTTGGCAACCCATTGAAAGAAGGCAAAATTTCAAGCATGTGGTGTCGAATTTCAAAAGATACGCCATCTTCCATTATAGGATACACAATACAGCATGGTAATGCATTGGCTCTGGCTGCCAATGATTCTCTTAGTGGACGCCCAACTGCTGGTAAAGCTAGAGCCATTGGCTTGGTATAGTCTTCTTCCTCACCAAACAAAAGCTGCAGAAAAGTTCATTGTAATGAGGGTTCCCACTGCAAATCCCTTTCCCGTAGCCTTTGTCTGGATGTGCGTTCAAGTTCTGGATCAAACTGTACAAGATGTGTCGTCTGCGATCGAGTTTTGACCATAAACCTGCAAAAACAAAAGTAAAAACGAAAATTAAATAAAAACTATATACAAAATAATTAACCAAGAATACGATAAATACAGATTATTATATCAGTCCCCGGCCAATTTCTTGATAGCAATTTTACCACACTCAAATATTAGGCAAAAAATCACTTAAAAATACTTGCAAGAGTACAAGGTTATCGTAGTATAGCAACTCAAGCAAGGTCGTTTCCACAGAGACCCATATAATTAACCTATATTTAAAACTGATTCTTAATTAATTATTTAATACAAAAGATAGAAATTTGTGATCATGAATTTAAAATAACAAAATAAATAAAAATAAATGAAAATTCGCAGAAATTTAAATAAATAAAAATAAAGCTCGTCAACAAATCTCAAAAATTCAAATATAAGAACTCTAGAGTTCAGCCATCACCAATAACAATCCTATATAGTTCTACCAATTACTTATGAATTACACATGCACTTTGTAGGTTAGGTTTTCCTATTGCATATTCTACTAGTGATATTCTAGTTAGAACGTATATCTAACATGCAACCCGTCTGTGATATTCAGATCAAATATGAACATGTAAGACTCATTAAGTTTTGTGAAAACCTTTTGAAAAACCATGCAACCCTTAAGAGCGTGATATTCGCCTTAAGTGAACTTACAATTATCAATCACAAGAAGCC
>JAEHOF010000166.1:0-13438 GCA_018257905.1 Gillenia trifoliata | reverse complement strand
TTAGTGCAGCAGCAGCTTGCTGCCTTTTGGATAGTTGGAATTTTAGATTGCAGGCAGCAGCTTGCTTGCTGCCTTTTTTTTTTTTAAACAAATTGGACCCGTGGACCCGTAGGACCCGGCCCGTTTCAAACGGTCCGGGTTAGGTCCGGTTCCACTTCTACAAATTTGACAACCCGCCCCGCCCCGCCCCGTTTCAAATATAAACGGGTCCACTCCGGTTCCTCCATTTTTGGGCCCGGCCCGGCCCGTGCCCACCCCTAGCCTAATTTGTTCATGACTTTGTTGATCCCGGGCCCTCATGAACCAGGAGATGACATTGATGTATATCTGGAACCTTTAATTGATGAGTTAAAGGAGTTGTGGGAGGTTGGTGTTGACACGTATGATGTGTTTTCCAATCAAACGTTCAACATGAAGGCTGCATTTTTGTGGACTATTAATGATTTCCCTGCCTACGCCAACCTCTAAGGATGGAGTACAAGAGGGAAGCTTGCTTGTCCGCAATGTAACCACCAAACATGTTCAAATCGCTTACCAAACGGTAAAAAAGAATGCTATTTGGGTCATCGAAGATTTTTACCTCCTAATCATAGATTTCGGACGGCTATAAATTTGTTTGATGGCAAGTGTGAGAATGACCCACCACCTGTTTCGTTGACTGGAAGTGAATGCTTGAGGCAATTGTCTAATTTGACATTTACCTATGGGAAAGAACCAATTCCCGAACCTGTTATTGGACAGAAAAGAAAAAGAAGAACTAGAAGAATTTCAAGAAATGCTAATAATAAACCGTGGAAGAAGAAAAACATATTTTTTACTTTGCCTTATTGGCAACATCTTCTCATACGACATAATATTGATGTGATGCACACTGAGAAGAATGTAAGCGAAAATATTTTGGGGACATTATTGGGGTTAGCAAAAAAGTCGAAAGATGGATTTGAAGCTCGTGCTGACCTTGAACTTATGAGAATAAAGAAAGCTCTTCAACCTGTTCGTGAAGGTAATCGGACATACTTACCTCCTGCGATATACCACATGACTAGTAAAGAAAGGATGTTATTCTGCTATGTGTTGTTTAAGGTGCGTGTTCCGGATGGCTTTTCAACAAGTATTGTCCGATGTGTGGATGTGAATGAAAAGAAGATTTCTGGTTTGAAGAGTCACGACCATCATGTTATACTACAACAATTTCTCCCTCTTGCAATACGACGAGTTTTACCTAAACCTGTCACCCTTTTATTGCTTAAGGTCAGTGCAATCTTCAGACAATTATGTAGTAAAAAACTATATGAAGCTTCATTCAACCAACTCAAATCTAGAGTTGTAATGGCCCTTTGTCAAATGGAGAGAATGTTCCCTCCTTCGTTCTTCACTTCAATGATCCACGTAAACATTCATTTAGCTGATGAGGCTGCAATTGCTGGACCAGTTCAATATCGATGGATGTACCCCATTGAAAGGTAGTCAAATATTTCCTCATCAAAATTTTAATGTCCTTGTTAAACTTTTTGAATAACTGGCTTAATTTTACCCTCCTCTTTCTCAAGGTATTTGCAAACACTAAAAAGATATGTTCGAAATAAATTCTACCCATAAGGAAGCATTGCTGTAGGATATCTTGCAGACGAGGCTATTTCATTTTGTGCACTTTACCTAAAAGATGTTGAGAATCATCGTACTCGACGTGGTCGTAACGCTGATATTTCTTCACCTCGTGATGTCCCTGGAGGCCTATCAATTTTTGAGTACTCGGGTCAGCCTCAAGGCAAAGGTAAAAGGATAGATCTTGAAAAGAGTGTTTGGGAAGAATGTCAGAGATGTGTCTTGTTCAATTGTGTTGAAATCGCTCCATTTCTAGAGTAAGACAATTAGCTTAATTTAAAGCATCTATTTAGTGTTCCTTGTTTCAATACATTCAAATTAAATACTCATTTTATTTTTGTAGAAAAATGTTTGCAGAGTTACGGAAAGAGTATCCACGAATGATAACTCGAGACCTTATGAACATGAGAAATAAGGAATTTTCTACATGGTTCTTCAATAACAGAAGATCTACTTCGTCTTGCTAGGGGTCCTAGTATAACTGTGAAAAAGTACAAGAGGTTCACTATTAATGGTTGTAGCTTTCGGAGTAAATATATTGTGGTAAACACAAAAACCAAAATTGCGGTGTCTTTTGTAATGCACAAACACCGAGCTACTCTAGTCGGAGGGACAACCATCCTATTACTGGTGGTGTAGATTACTATGGTGTTATGAAGGAAGCGTACAAACTTCATTACGGGTATCCTGGAGAACCTAACGATCAGGCTTGTAAAGTGGTCTTATTTGATTGTGATTGGGTCAATGATTCTGGAAAAAAGTTTGATGATTATGGCTTTACTTTGGTGAATTTCAAAAGGTTGAGGCGAAGTAAAGATACATTCATGCTCGCATCGCAAGCAATACAAGTGTTTTATGTTACTGATCCAATTGACAAAGATTGGGAAGTAGTGGTTAAACCAAAACCGAGGGATTTCTTTGATGTGATGGAGGATGAAGATGAATCCTATGACCAAGTTTTAGATGATTATTATGACATTCCAAATCTTGATAATCCGGATCTAGATAATGAAGAAGTGCAGATAAGAACTGATGTTCTTGGAACCTATGTCAACAGAAAATTACCCTTACCTGGAGAAAATGATTATGTAGTTGCCCATGATGTTCTTCTTAATGAAGAGGACGGGTTTGAAGATGATAGTGATGATGATGAAATAAATTAGTAAATTTTGCATTTATATTACTTTTGCTTTACAAGTATTATGGTATATTTTACAATCTTTTGATTATTATATTGTTATTAATCTCAATTGTTGCAACTAATAATTACTTAGATGAGCATCGCTGAGCATACTGGAAACAATGAGGAGACTTATTTCACCGAGAATACACAGGCAACCGGTGGCTCTAATAATGTTACAGGTACATATATTAATTTGATATTCCAGTTTTTGTTAATCAATTTGATATTTTGAATGTTTAAGGCTTAGAGATTACAAGTGAATAATGAATTTACTTGAATTTTTATAAGTGAGTGATGAATTTAATACTCTTAAAGAGTCAAATGTTCCGTTCATATTTTTTCATGTAGGGCAAGTACAAAAAAAGGGCGTGGTTATGGTAAGCCCACATGGGGGCAAAATGGTAAGGAAAAGATTGAGTTCACGAGTGATGGGTTGTCCAATACACCCAAAGATGCCAAATTTTCAATGTTCTTAGGTAGTATAGCGAGAAATCCAAAATGTCTTCCTCTCATTTCTCTTGATTGGCGAAAGCGCGAGGAAGATATAATCGAGTCAGCCTGGAAGACAATATCAGTAATATAATCTTTTACAATCTCAACTTTTATTTATAAGTTTGGATTAATTTGTACTGCAACAAAAAGATAACTCTAAACTCGTATGATTGCAGGATACTATTGATTAGCGCGCTGAAGATATTTCAAACATTCCTAAGATTAAATATGTTCAGTTGCAGAGATTGGCCAAAATATACAGAAATTACAAGGCTCATTTGAAGAGCACATATTACACTCCATATGTGGGCATGCAACGACGGTTTGTATGCGGTGATAAACGTGTTGACGACGAGCAATGGCGAGAAATAGTAAAGTATTGGGATACAGATCCAGCACATAAGGTAAGCTTGGAAAATGCTATAACAAGGTCCTTCATATTGAACTTGTTCATTATCTGCTTTGCAATTTAGTATACAATTGTAGCTATATATGGTTGGCAAATGGCAACTCACGTCTTATTCTTCTCCCTTTTTCTAATTTATTGACTAGTCTTTCAATAGAATTGAATTCATAGTCTGGTTTTTGTTGGTATATATTTGGTTGTATTCGTAGCATAACACAGTGAAAGCATTTGCTTATTTAATTCATTATTATTTTTCCTAATATATATTGACCAATTGTGTTTTGTAAATTGCATATTACTTTGTGCTTAATAGCTTCACACTGAAAAGAATAGTGAGAATCGAAAGCAGCTAACGATGAGTCACACAGGTGGCACGAAAAGTTTTATACGGTATCACGCTGAATATGTAAGTAAATTGCATCACTATTTTTGGAACTTACTGTGGCCCTTATATGTTTCATTTGTTTATGCTCTCATTGAATTTATGCTTCAATCAGCCTAATTATTTTTTGTTTCATAGACAATTTGGATTTTGGAAGCGATTAATATTTTTGTTGCTTTGCTCAGTTAGACTGTTTGTTTGCTTTGCTCAGTTAGACTGTTTGTTTGCTTTCTTTCTTGCTTTTCCAAAAATCTGATACAAACACTTCGTGTATGCAAATTGTTAATTCCTTTAGCTGTCTACATTTTGGTTCATGAGATTAACGCACACACACAAAAGTTAACCAAATATGAAAAGTAGAAGCGAAGTAATTAAATTGTCTTAGGTTAGAATTGTTCAGTCTAGTTAATTAAATATTAGAAAGGTAATACTGAAAGATATGGCGATTAAATTAATTGTAAAATCAAATTGATATACTTGCTTCTTCCCTTTTTGTTAATTATTGCACAGTAGGAAGTATGTACTAGGCAATTGCTTAAAAACCACAGTAGTATGTACTAGGTAATTGCTTAAAAACCATATAGAGATTATAGAGTAAATGAACCAAAATTATTATGGTTATATATGTCCTAATAAATTAATTAGGTATGAAATACTATATGTGATAATTTCTGACATCAGATCATATCTTTGTGAATAGGAGGAAAAGTATGGACACAAACCTGATCCGATTGAGTTTTTTGATTTGGTGCACAAACGAAGAGATAAAAGTTGGATTGATGCTGCATCTGAGGAAATGGGAGTAAGTTTGTTAATCAAAGTACTTTATAATTTTGTTATTATTCAATAAATACTAAATTAAAAAAATATATCTTGTGTAGGCTAAGATCTCGCAGGAGTTAAGAGAACGAGTTGCTATTCATGGAGAAGAGACGCCCGATTTGAGGGTGCAAGCTTATATAGCAGTGAGGGGTGTTGAGACTCGTGGTAGAGTTCGAGGTTATGGTCATGTTGTGTCACCAGATATGGTGCCTTGGGTGGTACAGACTCAGCCGACATCTTCGTCTCGACATTCGCATAGAGGACGATCTTATGCTTCTTTGCAGTCACAAGTTTTACAGTTGCAGACACATAATGAACGACAAGAAAAGGAATTGGCAGAGTTGAAGCAATTAATTTTACAGAATCAGTCATCGCATCCATCTTCATATCAACAGTCTGCGTCTTCGTCCCAAGAGCAATCTCCCTCTCAACAGCGCTCTTCCTCACAACAACATTCTTCCTCCCAGCATCAATTGCTTTTCCACCATCAGTCGCCTTCCCATCATACTCCATCTCCTCATCAGTATCCTCCTTATCAGCAATATCCGCCATATCCTTACTATCCCCAGCCATACCAACCTCCAATGCCTTGCCCTCAAGGAGAGTTTACAGCCATGCTCAATGACCCTGATCAATTTGTGCAGAATTTCATGTCTTTTGTTTCGCAGAATCGCCGTTCTGATCGTGGCTAAGATATTTTACTATTATGTGATACATTTGGGTTGAATTATTATGTCTCTATTACTATTTTTTATCTTCTTTATGCACTAGTTTGGATGAATACTGACATCTCTTTAGTTTTAATGGTATTTGGTAAGTTGACTGTAAAACCTTGATACTATTACATATTGAATGGTTAATATTAATATTTTGATTCGGCATTTCCAATTATAACCTTTTTAGCTTATAAATAAATATTCGAATGACTAATTAATTAACAGAATTAAAAAATAATAATTCTAACAGTACTAGGGGCAGATAAAAAAGCTTCTATAGTTAATAATAATTAATTGTAGAATATTATTAGGGGCGGTTAGATGAGCCTCCATAATCAATAATAATAAATTTCATATAAACAATTAAGGACAATAACAACCGCCCCAAATGTTTGAATTAGTATTAGGGGCGGAACACAATTAAGATTTAATTAATTATCAATCAGCAAGTTGACCGCCCCTAATTACTATTTGTGACGCGATTTAAAGGGGTGAAAACATGATCCGCCCCACATACTTTTAGAGGCAGTTCAGTTAGGCTAATTTTCCGCCACTAGTTGAAGTTTTAGGGGCAAATTTAATTGTCTCTAATGCTTCCTATTGTAGTAGTGTATTTATTTAAATTTCTGCGAATTTTCATTTATTTTTATTTATTTTGTTATTTTAAATTCATGATCACAAATTTCTATCTTTTGTATTAAATAATTAATTAAGAATCAATTTTAAATATAGGTTAATTATATCGGTCTCTGTGGAAACGATCTTACTTGAGTTGCTATACTACGATAACCTTGTACTCTTGCAAGTATTTTTAAGTGAATTTTTGCCTAATATTTGAGTGTGGTAAAATTGCTATCAACCACCACCACCAATACTTCTAAGCAAAACCAAAGCATTAAAGATTTACATCAAAACAGTGGAAGAGAGAAAACATGAGTTCAAAGTCCAAACGTTAAGGAAGTTAGCTCATGTGTAGTGGTCAACGTTAACGATCTCAGAGTCTGGCTACATGCAGCCAAGTGCTTCTTAGCAAAGGCCAAATCCAAAGATAAGAACAAATAATTAAGCATATATATTCCCAGATTACAAAAGTGAACAAGATCCTTAGCAATGACATTTCGAGATAAGTAAAAAAGAATGCAAACAGCAAGTGTAGTTTAAGTCTTAGTATCGTCGAGAGTCTTGGCCTTATAGACAAATCTAGAAAAGTGGAGCAATCAAGAGATAATAAGGATGGACAAGAAAAGAATTCCGGAACGAAGCGCTCCAGCTGCATCACAATAAAAAAAAAAATCTAAATTATAACAATTTGAATGCATATAAGAGCGAACCGAACAATTGCAAGTTTTAACTTCAGTCCCAAAAAATCAAAGTGCAGCAACCTAAATAATTCCCCTTAAGTGAAAACAAAGGCAAGGATGCATAAACCTTGAAAAAAATAAAACCAAATTTACCCAAATTTGATTGAGGCTGATGGGCCTGGAGGTGGAGGGGGTCTTGATGGGTTTGGTGATGCAGGCCAATTCGTGCAAATCCAAGACGAAAATCACCATGAAAATTGAAAAATAAAAGGAAAAAAAGTTAAACTGAAAGAGTCGATCGAGAAGGAAGACAAATTCTGTATGTAGAAAAGAGGAATAATGTATTCGTAGCTAGGGAAAACAAAGAGAACCAGTCGACATAGAGAGGTTGAGGAAGAAGGTCGATCGATTTGAAAATAAGCGATAATTTCATCAATGCGGGCCAAAAGGGATTGAATTTTGGTAGCAAGGCTATTCCTGATTGATAAGTTTGTAAAAGGGTTATTAAACCCAATTTTCCAATTTTGAATGATTCCTAATCTGACTCGTCACCTCACAAAAAAAAAATTTGCTAATGCGGAATGTTGGTCAAAGAGTTTTATTTAATTCTTGAATAAATACAGTATCAATCAACATTTCTAACAAAGAAATAACCCAACTTATGTAAACAAACCACTGCAATTATATTTGTCCCACTAAATTACAAGGAAACCCTTAATATTCGTCCCAAAACCCAATATTAAAACAAGGGAAATGCTATCCGGACTCGCTCTAAAGCGAGTCCAGCATGACTCTGCTATACGTGTTCTACCACCTAAAATATTTACTTGCAATTCGAGACCCTCTTTTTGAAGGAATAAAAAAAATAAAAAAACAACAATAACTACGAATTGGGCCCACTATTCTCTCGTCCATCACCTTTCACCATATCTCTGCAAATAATCTTCGGCAAACTGTTTCGATACCGAGTCTCTGTCCAGTAAAAAAAAAAACAACAGACCCATCACCACCACCTTCAACAAAACAAGCGCCACCACCACCACCAAACTCACCCATTTTTTGGCAGCTGCCCCAACAACCCCGTCGCCGCTGCCACCATGTACAACCAAACATACCAAAGTAACCAAACCCATCCTATTCATCATCTAGATCTTGTGGAAGGAGAGGGAGAGAGAGAAGGAAGAACTGAAAGCGAGTTCCATTTAATTTTGAGTTGTTTTTCGGCGACAGATTTAGATTTGAATTTTTCCAAACAAGTTTTCAATAGATTTTGGTGACTAATTTCATTGTTAGAGCCTTCGAGGCCACCGGAAATTTTGGGGAGAGGAGTTAAAAGGGCAAGGGATTTGCTTTAGGTTCATCGAATAAGGGGAGGAAGAGAGAGAAAGATTATATTTAATTCTAGCTCTATTATTTTTAATTATTTTATTTGTTGAAAACTTGGTGGCATCTAGGACAAACGTGTGAAACATGTAAGGATAAAGATTAATGGAGAGGTTGAAAATATAGTTGTGGGGTGAATAAAACATACAAGTCCTGTAAAGATGCATGGAACCCATAGATGACTGAAGAATTAAACAAGGAAAGCTAGGCATACGAACATACGAACATGGAGAAACCAATCGAAATCGGACCATATAAAACCATATATAATAATGCTTGAAAAGCAAGTTAAACATGGAAAGCATATTTTGTCTGAAATTTGGTTCAATAGCTGTTGGATGGGTGACTAAAATTGATATGTGAGTGAAGGAAAACCAATAGGTAGCTGTGCTGCCATAAATGATGTGCTCAGCAAAGGCCATACAAAATGATGGCAAGGAGGAGAAATTTTTTAAAGTGGTCGGTTTTAAATTGGGTATTCTGCTATGTCATAATATAAGTAGAGAGATACAAAAAAATATATTATTTTGTTTACTTGTATTATAACATGACGATTTAATAGTTTGTATAGACTAAATTTAGGGTTATAGGTATTGGAGTCAAACACCTAAACTATGAAGATAAATTCCAAGACAAGCAAAGCATGAGGACTGATTCACGAAGAGTGGTACCATGAGAACTTTTGGATGGGTTGTAAACATGTTCAGTACATAAGTTTTTTTTATAATTATTTCAGTTTTTAGTTTTAGTAAACACAACACCAAAATCAAAACAAGTTTTGAAAATTTCAAAAAAAGTAGCTTGTAGTTTTCACTGAAAAACAGTTACAAAAAAGGTTTACAGTTTCAAATTTTTGAAAAAATAAAAATAAAATTGAAAACTGAAAACGAAATGGTTGTCAAACGAACCCCTAACTTGTTGCTTGTTGCTACCAATTATAACACGTCTTAGGATTTACTCGTTGCTTTCTAATTACACATGAAATACTCGTTTTTTAGTGTCATTGTTTGTCCTCAATCAAGAACAGCAAACCGATTCTGGATCTTAAATTCTCAATTGATTAATTCTATAGCAACTCTAGTCTCTAGATGCAAACATGTCTTCTCATTTACGTTTGTTACTGTTGTGGATGCATTTAAAAGCCTGCATGCCTAGTACAGCTGGTTGCAGATGCCCAAATGGGCTAGAATGTCAAGCAATGGGCCCTATGGTTTTGTTTACACACTGTTCCATGGAGGTTTATAGTCTATAGTCCCGTCGTCATAATTAAATTAACTTATTCATGCATTCCCGAGACTCGTATTAAAATTATGAAACATTACTAATGAAAAACGAGTATGATTGAAAAAGTTGGTTTTGAGACCAAAATTTAAGCAACATTTTTTTTTATATATAAATGACAGTCTACATTAAATTTATTGGAAACTAGAATTTGGATTGTGAAGGGAGAGCATAATGCTTTAATCAACTTATCTATTCTAAATCTACATTTAACATTTTAATGTTTTTTTTTTTAATTATGATATTATTTTTTTCTGGCTATAATTTTGATATAACTTAATTGCATTTGTATCTTGTTTTCTTTTTTTTTTTTTGCTTGAAAAATTGCATTTGTACCTTTGGACTCTGCAGCTACACGTACATTTACATAATCTCAATCTTTGAGTTATCGTTTAAAGACACAAGATGCATATTCATAGAGTCCGCGTGAGAAATATATAGGGAGTTTTAACGAAAATGACAATTTTAAACTTTTTCTTAACCAAAAGCCCCCTAATAACTTTCTTTAATAAAAAGGATAAAAATTTTAATCAAAAGGACAAACTTTACCACAACATGACAAAAAACAAAAAGGCTCACATGTTGGAAGCAAAGCCCAATATGCAAGCTATAATTCTTTTTCCCATTTTGCCCATGACAAAATCCAAACTTTTTTAGCCCAAATCTCACTTTTTAATTACGAAAATGTCATTTAAACTTTATTATTTACAAATATGCTATTAAATTATTAAAATCCAAAGACCACAAGGAAAAAAAATGAAATTTTTTTTTTTTTTTTTATAATCAGCCCAATACTCCTGACTATAACATATTTGGTTAGGCGCTTCAAAAATTAAAAGGAATTCAAAAAATACACATAATTATTTATATATTATGCCAACTATTTCTAAAAGTATGTACCGACTGTTTGGACATTATTTCTAGAAATAGTCACAGTTTCTAGAAATAGTGTCACCATTTCTAGAAAGAAATAGTGGTCACAATTTCTAGAAAGAAATAGTGTCACTATTTCTAGAAATGGTGTCGTTTCTAGAAATAGTACGAAATGGTGTTGTCAACTCGCGGAGCTTCAGCCCTTTGCAGTTTTTGGCGAACGACATCATGCCTATACATATATTCAAACAATGCACAATTGTAGAATTTAGTATCATATACTCTCGTCTAATCCCTATACATATATTCTCTCCACACCATGACATCAACTTCACCACATCCAGGTTCAGAATCCACAGGCAAAAGTGCATTTGCAAGGGAGTCATCTTGCCTGTGAGGATAAACATATATCTTAAAGCTCCTTTTCATTTCTTTATAGTCTTCAAGAAAGATATGCCTATCATGGAACACCGCGTTGTTAACGACATAATTTCCTGAACCATAAAAACCAACAGTTTCCAGATACCAAAATCAAAAACATCGAAATCTCACACTGTAAACTATCACTCACCCACCCATGCCAAAACTTGACACATACACATTCAACCCGGTAAATTGTTCAAGGATTCAACATTTCATAAAAAATTTCACCAATTTTTCACCAACTATTTCAATTTTCACCTGCCAAGCCATTTCATCAACAACCACAAAACCTTCAAATTTTTTCATTCCATTTCACCATCCTTCCAGATCACAAGTTGTACACACGAATATAACGGAAACCCATCAAAGATATAAAAAAAAAAATTAAGCACAATTAGCAAATGAAGTCCCAAAAGCCGAAAATCGAAATCTGACGTACCATTCGAGCTCAATTGAGGTTGGGCTGCTGAGCGTTGACCCTCGATTACTTGAGCACCGTCGTCCGCTTTCAGATGAGCTTCGACTCGAAAGGGTGTCGAGGAAGATGAAAGATTGAATAGCAGTGGTGGGTTTGGGTTGAGGATGGTGATGGTGGGCGAAGAGATTGGAGGCAGAGGAAATGTAGAAGAGGATGAGGAGGGAGGTTGCGAGAGCCAAGGTTACGGGTATGAAGAAAAAATGTCTGAAGGATCGCCGCTGAGACAGATAGTACAGCATTGCTAAGGAAGAATCAGCCATGGAGGGAGGTTGGAGGAGGAGGACGACGACGTCGAAATTCAAAAAGCCTCATCTCGCTCCTCACTCATCCTCAGAGTCAGACGGAGAGAGAGAGACATAGAAGGTCAGCATAAATTGTTACAGAAAGACATCATGCCGGCGTCTGTCAACTCGCGATACGCGCGAAGCTTCAGGCGCATAAGGTTATGGCATCGCATAGAAATGAGGACAATTGCCAGAAGCAGTTACTGTTATTTGGAAGTGAATGACAAGTTAAAATGGCTCCCAGTGGAGCGCACTTTATTCAACCTATCAGAATAAAAGGGTGGTTGTCTCAACGCCAGTTTTTCTTCCTTCCCCTGTCGCTGTCGCAAGTTCGCAACCCACCCTCCTCTTCCTCCTCCCACAAGATGGTCACCTTTTTCTCTTCCTACCATCATCCATCCCCAGAACAAACCCCGTACGATCGGACGGTGCCAAAAACTGCAGAGATGGGCCCACCGAAGAGCGCCGTCCATACGATCTCTCAGCAGGCCTTCGACGAGGTGGTGAAGGAGAACATGGACCCCACCGACGCCATCGAAACCCTAACTCTATCTCCAAGGCGTCGATCTCTCTGGTACTCTTCTCTCTTACCCCCCAAGTCCCTCAAGACGAATCGTTTTGGTACTCTTCTCTCTGTTTATTTGGTTTGGTTCGCGAAGTGCACTACCCTCCTTCCCAATCTGCTTCCCATGGTGATTTTCTCTGGTGTTGGAGCAGCTGTGGGTGCAGCTTTGTGTGTGTGAGAGTAGAGACGGAGAACGACGCCATTGCAGAGAGAAGGAAACAGACAAAATAAACAATGTCAGGGGTAAAATCGGAAACTCTGTAAGCTACTTTGCTTGGGCTAGCCTTATTTGGGCTGATTTAATGTTGGATTTGCCTTAACCATTAAACAAAAGTTATTAGGGTGGTTTTGGTTAAGTTTCAAAACTTTTATGTCCTTTTTATTAGTTTTCCCAAATATATATGCCTACATTTTGATTTTTATATTTTTAAATAAAGATTTAACGGTTAAAACAACCAGAAGTATCCCATACTCCAGGGTACAATAGAAAATCCCCATTGGCATTTCGTTATAATTCACTTGTAGTCCTTTAGTTCACTTTTGTACACTCAAGTTTATTGTTGAGAATGTTTTAATGTAAAATTTCTTGAAGGAGGTTCAATTTTGTGAAGTTTTCGTGTTTCTGATCAAACTAGACATCTTCTGAGGCTTGGTTTATGTAATCTTTAGGTTTGTTGTTATGTTTTCCCTTCTTTTTGAAGTTTATACACTGCAAATAACAATATGCTTCAGTTTCCATTCTAAAAAGTTATGAAGCTTTCATTTATGGATCATTGAGAAAAATTTATGAAACTTGTATTCATGGATCATTTGGGTTGTGAACACTAAACTTTAAAGGTTAAATTACTAGACAAAGCATGACGATTAATTGATGAGGAGGGGTGGATGAGGACCTATGTGGGTCGTTAACATGTTCGACTATTAATTCCTACCAAGTAGCACGTCAAAGAATTTACTTGGTTTTTGTTCTCTCTTTTCTATGCACCCGATAGAGAAGGGAGAAATCGAACGCAGAACAGTTGTGAGTGTAAAGTGTGTTCTCTTACAAAAATAAAATCAATACGAAGTCACTAATGAAAATGTAAGTGTAATTTAACACCAATAACATAACAATTTTAAAACACAAAAGTACAAGCACCCTTCGTCTTCCAACTGTATTTCCCGAAGGTTTCGTAAGTAAAGATTCATTAGGCATGTAGCAGGACTTATATAAGATATGCACCCAACATTTCGATGTCGACAAT
>JAEHOF010000213.1:0-30706 GCA_018257905.1 Gillenia trifoliata | reverse complement strand
CCGCATTTTGTTTTAATTGCTATCTATTTAAGACTAACTTTAGTAAAGGTGGGAGTGATGCATTCACTAGTAAAGGCTTTAAAGGTTGGAAGTATAAGGGTAAACTACAAGTTCATGTTGGAAAGGTTGGTAGTCTTCATAATCAAGCTACTCAAGCTCTCTTAGATCTCATGAATCAAAAGCAACATCTTCAAACGGCTTTCGTTAAGCAATCGGACCAAGGTCGAGACAACTATCGCATTTGCTTGAATGCATCAATTGATTGTACTAGATTTTTGTTGCGACAAGGTCTTCCTTTTCGGGGTCATGATGAATCGTTAACATCAAACAATAGGGGGAATTATATTGAGCTTTTGCAATTTCTTGCCGATCATGATGAGAAAGTTAAGTCCGTGGTGTTGGATCATGCTCCCGGGAATCTCAAATTAGTGGCTCCTACAATCCAAAAAGACCTTGTCAATGCATGTGCCCATGAAACCATTAAAGTTATCACAACGGATATGGAAGGCAAATTCTTTTCTATGTTGGTTGACGAATCCCGTGATATTTCAATTAAAGAGCAAATGGCGGTAGTTTTTCGTTATGTGGATGACAATGGTCAAGTAATTGAAAGGTTTTTGGGAGTTCAACATGTTAGTGATACCACTTCGGAGTCCCTAAAAAAGGCCATTGATCAATTATTTTCTACATCTAAATTGAGCATGTCTATCCTACGCGGGCAAGGTTATGATGGAGCTAGTAATATGAATGGAGAGTTCAATGGCCTTAAGAGCATCATTTTGATAGAACATCCTTGTGCATTTTATTTTCATTGTTTTGCACATCAACTTCAACTTGCACTTGTGGCCGTTGCAAAGGGAAACGATGAGATTGCTATATTTTTCACATGGGCCAATGGTTTAGTCAATATTATTGGAGCATCATGTAAGCGTCGTGATGCACTTATAGAGCAACAACAACAAGAACTAGTGGATGCACTTGAAAATGATTGTCTTATAACCGGGCGAGGCTTAAATCAAGAAACTAATCTCAAGCGACCTAGTGATACACGGTGGAGCTCACATTATGATACCTTACTTAGTATCATTTCCTTGTTCAAATCGGTTGTGAATGTGCTTCAGTGGATTATAGAAGATCGTAACAATTACTAAGGGTGAAGCATTAAGGACAGAAGAATACATCTTATCTTTTGAGTTTGTCTTCCCCCTATTTTTGATGAGATCTATATTGGGAGTCACAAATGGTTTGTCACAAGCATTACAAAGGAAAGATCAAGATCTTGTCCATGCAATAGAGTTAGTCAAAGCTTGTAAGCAACAACTACAACACATGAGGGATAATGATTTTGATGAATTGCTTGAGCAAGTTTCTTGTTTTTGTAAGGAATATGATATTGAGGTTCCTATGATGGATGAAGCATTTGTACTTGGAGGGAGATCACGACGTAGAGCTCAAGGTATTACAAATCTCCATCATTATCGTGTGGATTATTTTATGGCCGTCATTGATAAAGTACTTTTGGAGTTGAATCACCGCTTCAATGAGGTAAATACTGAGTTGCTTATTTGTATGGCATGCTTGAGTCCTAAAAATTCATTCCGAGCTTTTGACAAGCAAAAACTTATTCAGTTTGCCAAATTTTATCCTCAAGACTTCTCTATCAAACATATTTTGGAGCATCAAGATCAACTTCGAATATATATTCAAGATGTGCGTATGAGTAATGAGTTTTCTCAATTGGAAGGAATTGGTGATCTTGCAAAAAAAAATGGTGGAGACAGGGAGACATAAAACACATAATCATGTGTATAAGCTTATTACATTGGCTTTAGTGTTACCGGTTGCAACTGCTACAGTGGAGAGAGCTTTTTCAGCTATGAAAATTATCAAAAGTCCCCTTCGCAACAAAATGGGAGATCAATGGCTAAGTGATAGCTTGCTTGTTTACATTGAGAAAGATGTTTTTGCTTGTATTGATAACGAAACCATCATGAAACGTTTTCATGATATGAAAACTCGTTGTGGACGTTTAGTTTGAATGATAATTGTATTGTTTAACTTTTAAAGTCTTTGTTATCTCTTTGGATGCTTTTATATTTCGCCCACCCAAGAAAAAATTCCTGGATCCGCCACTGTGCCCACGTAGCATAGACATGCTCAATTTAGATGTAGAAAACAATTGATCAATGGCATTTTTAGGGACTCCGAAGTGGTATCACTAACATGTTGAACTCCCAAAAACCTTTCAATTACTTGACCATTGTCATCCACATAATGAAACACTACCGCCATTTGCTCTTTTATTGAAATATCACGGGATTCGTCAACCAACATAGAAAAGAATTTGCCTTCCATATCCGTTGTGATAACGTTAATGGTTTCATGGGCACATGCATTGACAAGGTCTTTTTGGATTGTAGGAGCCACTGATTTGAGATTCCCGGGAGCATGATCCAACACCACGGACTTAACTTTCTCATCATGATCGGCAAAAAATTGCAAAAGCTCAATATAATTCCCCCTATTGTTTGATGTTAATGATTCATCATGACCCCGAAAAGGAAGACCTTGTCGCAACAAAAATCTAGTGCAATCAATTGATGCATTCAAGCAAATGTAATAGTTGTCTCGAGCTTGGTCTGATTGCTTAACAAAATCCATTTGAAGATGTTGCTTTTGATTCATGACATCTAAGAGAGCTTGTGTAGCTTGATTATGAAGACTACCAACCTTTCCAACATGAACTTGTAGTTTACCCTTATACTTCCAACCTCTAAAGCCTTTACTAGTGAATGCATCACTCCCACATTTACTAAAGTTAGTCTTAAATAGATAGCAATTAAAACAAAATGCGGCACGTGACGACACGTGCGGCCGCGTGAAGCCACTCTCCTGCTGCCAAGTGGAAATGTTTTTCCTCTCCTGCCAGCGTGGGGGCGCGCGTCCGGGCCCGCGTGCCGGCGCGCGTGAGCACCACTTCCCTACGCGTGGAGTGGTTTTCCGACCGGCTTCCAGGCGCGTGGCGGCGCAGGCGGGCGGAGCAAGACACGACGCAGCGCCGGAGGCGCACGACTCTGCCGGCGGCGGTGGCTTTTCTGGGCCCGTAAATCGTTTTTCGAGCCCGTTTTCGCTAAAAATAGTATTACTTTTGGGGTTTCTTTATAGGCCTAATTTAATTATTTGTAGGAAGTTCTAATTTATCCCTTAACTTTAAATAGGTAATTCTTCGCCCTCCGCACACCGAGGAGGGCAACATCTGGGGAGATTTCACTTCGAATACCCGTGAGTGGACTTCTTTTTGCTTAAATGATTTTTATGTGTTTGAAATGAATATGAATTGATTTACATGGATTTCAAATGGATTTCAAAGTATTTAGTTTTATTTATATATTTAATTTTAAATATATATACTTGTTGATTAAACATTATGCAAACCATAATTAATTTATTTATGGTAAATACATTTGCAAATGGATTATTTTGGTGGATTTGAGATGATTTATCAATTATGTTCATACATTATGAATTATCTTAAGATTATGATATTACTTGCATAAATATGAAAAGATATTGGATATGACGGGGAAGCTATTTATTTATGCATTATTGATTTATGGATTTATGAAAAGGGATTTGGCTCCTATATCTATACATGAGTATGTATGTATGTTTTCAAACACACTTGTATGCTTTCACTACGTTTGTAGTACCGTTCTTCACGGTCAGACAGCTCACATGTATGGGTCACACGCACTGCACTGTAGGTATTGTCCGGTAAATACCTTAGTGCAAGCTTGTCTTACGATTATTGTTGTTATGGGGAAAGACCCCACCGCTGCAAGGACTCTGGGTGTGACGTGCCGCGCTGTGATCTCATATGTGTGTGGTACTAGGAGCACAAATTATTATTTAACGTATTGGACTCAAATTTGATTGAGAGGTCAGTTTCTCAACCCGTGCATGTGTGATTGCAAAGCATATACCTTGTGCTCTGTTTCCGTACTATATTATTGGATATTTATGATTTGTGATCACTTTAAATGTACATTCTTCCAGATATTTCCTAAAGAGATATGTGCTTATAATACCTTTCAACTATACCATGGATAGTGTTTTTTACGATTGCACTTGATTTTTCAAACAAGGGGTTAGTACATTGAAAAGAGAAAGGCTTTAGAAAAACTTTTATTTTGTCCACTCACACTTTTGTTTTTTGCGCCCCTTCAGACACACAAAGGATAGAGTATCTAAGGTAAGCCTTCCAGGCATCTCGTGTGGCAGCTCGACGTATATCCCAACCATGTAGGATTTATCTTTCCGTTATTCAGCTTATAATAATATCCATCCCCGTTATGGATAGAGATTTTAGGGAACTTGACTCACTATTTTATTTCCACAGCAAATTAGTACGCCCAACCATATGCATATTGGACATTGAATTCCGCAACGTTATTACAATTTAATTTCTCGCTTACCAAGTGTTGTCACATTTAATGGCTTCGTCACTACGAGTGCCCACGAAGACGCCCGCGCCCCGGGTATCCACGTGGGCACGAGGGTGGGGGCGTGGCCTGGGTCTTGTGAGATAAGGGCTCTGGATATCAGGGAAGGAAGTGTAGATGAAAATTTTGAGTGAATGATGAATTTGAGGTGAAATTGGGGTTTAGTGAAGGGATTGTGGCTACCGTGGCCGGGTTGCTACACTACCGCACATGGGATGGTTCCAAATTCAATTAGGATCTCGATTATTAAAAAAACGACATGTCAAGCAAAGAAGCAAAGCATGTTTCATGTCATTTATTTTTAAACAAGAGACCAAAACACTTTGGTCCAGTGGTTTTTTTTAATTTTAAAAAGGGCTTTCACTTCTCTTCTTCTTCTCGCAAAGCCTGTGCATTGCATGTTGCCCAAGAAACCACTGCAGGACTCCTCGTCCTCAAGCCGCCCGCCATGGCACGACTAGATTGTCGTCGCCGGCCCAAGAAACACGTAGGACTCCTCGGGCCCTCGAGCTGCCCCGGCCAGGCCACCGCCTGCATTGCCCCCAAATCTTCAAGATTTTCTCTCGGGTTTCTGTGGGCAAAATGAATTCAAGTAATAATAATTTTTTGCTCGGGGTGGGCGTACGCTTCATCTTTGCCACAAGGTGGGATCCGCCACGGTTGTAAAACCCTTTTTTTTACTATATATACGAAAGTCCTGACCATCTCCAATAGTGAGGGTTAAAATCTAAATTTTTAGCCCATAAAATTTAGAACTTAAAAAAACGAATAAACGAACTCACTGTGATAGTAATGAAGATCGAGTGAAGGCCTTGACGGAAGCTTGGACCTAGCGAAAAGGACTTTAAGCCTTTGGCGCAGCAAGCGCGAGAGAAGCAAGCAAAGTAGAAGCTTTTCTCCTCCAATGGTTTTGGGTTAAAATTTTAGCTCCGAGATTAATATAGAATGATTTTAGCCTAATTTTTTCTTTTTCGGTAACTATTTCAAAATAAAATTTATATAGATTATCCTAATTTATTTTTGTGAACATTTTAACCTAAAAAGAAATTAATTCGACATAAATAAATTTGAAAATCACTAAATTAGGTGCAACTACCACCATCATTCTGCTTTTTTTTTTTTATCGTTAGATTTGATTACATTTGATCCACTTGGATTTAATGTATTTATAAATTAGATTTTTTTTTTTTTTTAAATTATCTCGACCGTTGGATCAACCAATGCCCCGAGATCCCAGCCGTTGGTCTCATGCGCTGGAATTGGGCTTGGTTGGTGGCCGACAAGGCCGCACGTGGACCCACGACGTACCTGCGCGGCAATTGATGCGCTGGGAGCAAGTGGGCGCGTTGGCCGCCGCGTTGCTTGAAAATTTTGAGCATGTACGCGCATGGTGGGCCAAAGTTCCTTAACCCCGGTGGGAATTCTCGTCTAAATTTGACCCAATTTTATAATTTATCCCAAACCTAAATTTTAGCCCAACTGTTGGAAGAGGCTCGAGGTTTAAGTTCTAAATTTCTGACTTTAACCCACTATCAGATGGTCTTATAGTCTCAAACAAGTCTTTTTCAATTGTTGCATACAATATTTCTCCTCACAAACAAATCACATAGTTAACAAGACTAGCATGTTGAATGTGAGAGATTGTATACTTATAGATTTATAGATGCATCCAAATGCATACTTTGGATGTAAGTTTACTATGCAAAGAAGTTTGAATCATAAATTTGAGATGGTCTAACTTGTTTTGTTGAAAGGCACTCCTCTTAGTCTTGTTTATTATGGATCACCCTAACCAAATTATATGGTGTTAAGAATATAAATAGGATATTAAAACTTTGAACAACTTTTGAAATAAGGTTTCTCTCTAATTTAATGTAGAAGCTCATGTGACATAATAAGAGCAATGTCTTATTAACTCCCAATGGTCAAAAATACAAACCAGAAAGAAGGGTGAGAAGATTTTGGTTTGGAACTTTGAGAATAATTTAGTTCATTTATACTACGTGTAGATCAAATACTACGAGCACGGGATGGCTTGGATTCATGGGACCCACAGACCCATATCATCCAAAACAATCCACGCCATCCAATGTTCGTAGTATTCCATACTACGAGTATGGAAGAATTTTCGATAATTTAGTCCAAACTCGAGTAATAAAGTGAAGATCGCCGTAATGCAACGCGCCGCAGCAAGTACCTAAAGTATTTTATTTATGCTATCCTAATCCCACTCCATTAAAGAAAAAGACGAAAAAACTCAAAAGCAATTTGGTAACACTAGTAGTAGTAAGAAAATTTCTAAGACAAAAATAATTTTGTCGCCATGTCCATTTTCGTCGCCTAAACACTAAGCTTCTAATTATTAATTGCCGGCCTCCAAATTTGTCGCTCAAAGTCCGGTGGACCAAGCATTTAGCGACTATGAAATACATCTCGTCACCCAATGCACATTCGCACGATTTTTGGTGACGAAAATATGCGTGGCAATAGAGTTGGAGGCGATCAATTCATTTTGGTCGTGCAAAAACGTTAGCGACGAAACGAATTCATTTTGTTAGGCAAACGTTAGGCGACGAAAAGCTGGCCGCCCTAAGTTATGGTTACAATTTGAAGCCACGAAATATATCGTCACACAAAGGTTTAGGCGACGGTGGTTGTTTGCCGCGCAAAATATTTAATAATTTTCTTTAAATTTTAATTTTTTTAATTTTTATGTTATTTTTTTAATTAATTAATATAATGAATTCATTATATTTAAAAGACAATAAAATATAATAAACAATGTAGAAAACAAATTAGATTATATAAAGAAATGTACGTACAAATATTCAATAATAAAATAAATTAGAATCCTAAAACGAAGTGATCAGTGAGGGCTGAATCGATGATGGCATATTCAATGTAATGCCGAACAACCGGAGGGCGTGTAAGATTTGGCTCATCCGCTTCCCGAGACGCGAGCTTCTCGCTTCAAGTCTTGAACTTCGCTTCAACGAGGTGACATTTCCCAAATTGCTGTTAAGATGAGGCACCCATCCTCACCTGAGGCTGCGCTTTCCCCCATCCTCCAAGAAACTTACTCTGTGCCTCGCCACCAAGTTGGGGTGGGAATTTTGTACCGAAATACCGAAATCGTACCGAACCGAACCGAATACCCAAAACCCCGATACCGAATACTCCGGGACAGCCCGGTCCCCGATACCGAAAAAATACCACCTTTTCTACATTTTGGGCTCGGAGAAATTGGTACTTATTCGGTAATACCGAACCAAACCGAATTAGGGCCATTCGATGATTTCGATCAATTGAATTGATTCAATTGAACTTCAATTAAGTGTATCTTCTCCCCTCTCCTCTCCTCCCAAACTCCGACTCCGACCTCCTCAACCTCAACCTCGACCTCCTCAAACGAACTGCACTCCACCTGGTTCGAACCGAAGTTCAATCCTCTCCTCTCCTCCAGCCTTCCTCTCTCGACTGACTCCAAATTTTCCAATTCTCAGATGACTTCCCAAACGGGGAATCAAGACTTTTAAGCATTGCTGATTCTGATTTTATCCATCCACTCCACTGCCACTTAATTATTGCATTTTCTGGAAAGGGAAGAATAACTTCGCCTCTCACCTCCTCAAGGTTTTTAGTTTCGGATTTGGGATTTAGCCAAGAAGTGAATTGAATTTGTGATGTGAATTGAATTATCTCGTTTGTGTGTGTGTGTTTTCGAATGGTGAATGAATGACTGAAAAGTTTTGGATGAATTTTTCAAATTTTGGGTATTTGACGAAAGTCTCGAAACCGTGAAACATCATATCCAGTTTGGGGTTTTGCATAATTTGTATGTGTGTTTCTCAAGGTATGTGGACAGGCCCCAATTGAGATTCATGTATTTTTCTATCATGAATCATGACATCACATTTCTTATCCAATAATTCCTAAACCTGTCCATGTACACCTATAATCTCTTCCCCAGTTGTTAAGGTTTTAGTAAGGAATATTCATATGATACATGATTTGCTTAGTAATTTATCTTCAATTGTATTCCTTATGGGAAAAATTGCGTTTATGTACTTATGACAATTCTCTATCACAATCGATAATTGGAAGCGTGGAACATATACTACGCTTTGCAAGGGAAGGTAAAGCATGCTTCGCAATCCGAATACTTGTTATTATCGTCTCACACGCTTACTATGTATCTTTAACAATCATGTATTTTTGGATCCTCTTTTTGGAAATATTAAACTGTGATATTCAAATAACCGAATCTTCTTCGTTCATTTTTCCTTTCTTGTGCGTGTGTGGGTCGGTGGGGGACTTGTTGAATAAAACTCGACATGAACTTCATGATAGTTTTTACTAAAGGATAGTGAGAAACTTCTCAATGTTTTCTTTAGCAAAACTCTCGAAATTGCGTAAAGATGCATTGTGTTTATGTCTACAACTATGAAGGATAAGTATGCTATTTTGGATTTCTATAATGAGTCACCTATTCAATTAGGCCTTAAATTAGACCATTAACATACATTCGCCGGTCCTTGCCTTTACCTTCGGGGCCTGGGTGGACACCCTTGACATCTTCTTGACAAACGATCCATTTCAAGTGATTTCACCAACGTTGTTGCCGCTTTCTCAAGTTGTCATGGTGGTACTGTTACTTATCGGTGTCGCTTGCTGTCGTAGATGATCCTTGCAAAAGAACACTTGGCTTGAAATTTGTAAGAGTGTTACACTGCTTACTCACGTCTTTTCCAAACTTCCAACGTTTGTAAGCAAAGGTGTGTCGGGCTGCTTTCTGCCGTTATAAATATTACTGTTGTCGCATAACTTGCAAGCTGGCATTACTGGCTTGAAATTTGAATGATAACTTGCTTCTCTTACTTGCTACTTGCCGGTTGCCGCATAACTTGCAAACGGAACTTTGGTCCCTATGTTTATTGAAATCATTGAATTGAATGGATTGGAAATTCTGAATGGATTGAATTGATTATTGAATGGATTGAACTTGAATTCAAGGATTTGAATGGATGGATTGATTCAATTGAATGGATTGAATGTAATGTATGGATTCATTGGATTGGATTGAATGAATTTTGGGAGTCTCTAATATCGAAATTTTCGTATACCTAGTTCTGTATACCGAAATTTTCGCTCGGTCCGTATTTGACGTTGGCTCCCGATTTTCGGCTTCGGTATTCGGGGAGGGTTACGGTTCGATTACCGAATCGAACCTAGCCCTACGACCAAGGGTCCGGGTCTAGCGCTCCGCAAGTATGGCGAAGACCAAGATCCTCGCTGGGAGTGACGTCCCGATATGTGGGTCTCTGGGGAGAAGTCGCGATGTCACTTCTTCGAGAAGAGCATTGCTCTTCTCCACCATAGTGGTTCGTAGTAAAAAATAAATATTATTGTTATAATAATTATAAAAGGAACAAAAGTAACTGTAATTAGAGAAACTTACATGGAGCCGCGAGTCGTCTCATCACCAAGGCGAACATAAACTTCCTCAACATGTCAATCTCCCAAACTTTGCACCCGCCAAAAATTAAAATAAAACAAGGTTAAAATTTAAAATTTGTTGTAGATAAAATATAACATGTGTTAAATGATTGTGTAAATCCTAGGTAGATATGGATTAGATATTCGTTCTCGTAGTGGATTAGTATCCTATTACCAGATTTCTATTACTATAAATAAAGCAGACTCCGGTATGTGGAATATATAACTACATATTCCACATACACTACAGCCACCAAATTCTCTCTATTCTTCTCTTTGCCGCACCCTTCCTAAAACCGGTCCACAACACGTTATCAAGACGCTTCACACAAGGCCTCAAGAGAATTATACCGGAGTTTTGGCCATCTTCAATCACGGGGAGTATTAATTTCAATAGTTTTTACTTTGATTTATTTATTTTTATTGGAATTAATATATTGCTATTGGATTCAATTTTTTTCCCCCGTTATTTTGAACAAGATTCAACGCATTGACGATGGAAATCCGAATTGAAAGCAATCCCCGCAAACAAATTGTCCATCAACACGCAATCCAAAGTTCTAAAACACTCCGCTCCCCGATTGTCGATATTTTGTCGACCCGATTGCATGAATCCTTCACCATGATGCATAACCCAATTTTCGTTTAAAGAATTATTGATCTTCAAATATGCCAGTTAGCATCGACATTTAATATATCCGAAATATATTAAGTGAATTGATGATCGTGTGAACGAAGGAAAACAAGGTTTTTTCTTATTTTTTTTCGCTTTTCCGCAAAAAAAAAACATCAAATTTCGTTTTTTCTCGAAAAAACTGACATTCCTTACCGAAAAATTTTTCGTTTTTTTTTTTTGAAAAAAATAAAGGAAAAAAAAAAAAAACCCTAACTTCGAGCGAGCCGCCCGAAGCGAGCCGTACGCGAGCCGAGCCGATCGGCTCCTCAAATGAGCCGACCCCGCGCCCGCACTCCAGCCCCGAGCCATGGCCCAGCCCGCCTTTCTTTCCTTCCACTGTAGAGCCGAGCCTCGCCGGTTTCCTTTTTCCTGGCCACGCATCGGCAGCCTCCCACCCGATGGGCCACTTAACTCACCAACCCGCCCAATACGGGGCTCCAGCCACCTTTGCAGTGCCTCCCTTCCTTCCTTCACCCCCGATGGCTAGGGCCTTTAGCAGCCCGTTTCACACACCCCACTCGCTGGGTTTTTAGGCTTTTCGGCCCAATTTTATGCCGCACAGCCTCACTACACTGGGGCCAAGTTGGACTCGGCAGCTCTCCAACCACGACCCACCAAAATTATTTGGGTCCTATTTGTAAACCCCGAAGGTCCCGTAGACCTATATATTTCAATACCCACTCCACATATGTTCAAATTTATTATTTGGTATTTATTTTTGTTCTATATATTGCGTTTGATTGGTGTGCATATATGAACTCAAGTTCATAAATCTCAAACCCAAGCTTCGAATAAGTGCCATGGTTCGAAGTTTCCTTAAAAATTAAACACCATGAAACCCGTAGTTTTCATGAAAATTTAAACCAAACCATGTCTTAGAACCCGAATGTTCTAACTTTTATGATTATGGAGATTTTATTTCCCCATAACCACCAACCACAATCTTGTTCCCCTCCATCCAAAGGGATTCCTCGAACCGTAACAAGTTCAATTTCACTCTAACATGGAAGTTTCTAGTAGAAACTACTTTAAGGGGCAATGTTGTGAAGCTCCACTTGACTAATGAGAAGTTGAGAAACATTGAAGCCAACAATGACGTGATAGAGCTAAATAAGCTCTCCGTCATGATCTTTCATCCGAAGACTTATGCCCGAAGCATTGTAAATGGAAGCACCTCAATGACGAGATTCCATGGCTCTGACTCACTCTACGGATCGTTCTAATCATGCAAAGATGATCTTGCCCGCCAAGCAAGACACACTTTGGTCAAAAGACATACCTTTGCTCGAAGCAAGACATATCTTGCCCCGACACAAGACATGATTGGAACTCCATCCGTGAATAGGTACAAATTTCCGGGTTTATAGAATCCGATTGAATTTTTGACTAGAGAAGATTTTTCGTCCTTCCATACCTTTAAAATGCTCCCCAAGCACCCTAGAGAGTGGAGGTTCACTAAATTCTCTGGATCTCGATACTACCACTTTGCTCACCGAAAGCACAACAAGGAAAGCGGAACCCCAAGATTCGCCGGAAGGCAACGGTGTGATCCACGCCTGGGAGCCTACCGAATGCAGAGACCCCGTCGGCGTAGTCTACCGAACGGTATAGACAGGGCTTACTCGAAGTCTACCGAACGGCATGCCCTACTGGCTGTGGATGTACCAAAGGTCTGTCCCGTTCGACGCAGGTAACCGAACTTGGGCTCGCTCCACAGGCCTACCGACCTACTCTTCCTTCGGGCCGGAGAGTACCGACTAGTAGAATCAAAGGGTCAACCAAGGGGGTGCATCACCACCAAACACGTGATCCCTTGGAAACTAAGACCCAAAACTTCAAGAATAAGGGACAAGATTCCTTCGAACCTCAACCGTGCAAAATCTACTCCATTTTGATGGAATAGATCATTGGCTATGCACTTATTTGTGCCCCTACCAATGTTGTTGAGGAGTACCATTCCCGTAATCAATGAGAGACTAATTTTGCTTCACCTAACACATATGGAAAAGCAAAATTTTTGACATGGAAGGCCCCGTTGGCCGAAAACCCCCTATCTTTTGGTTTAAGTTTTGAACAATTTTCCTTTTTGTTTGGATGATTGTTTTGGTATTTGCTTTAAATTTTTTGGATATTATTATGGATATTGTCCTCAATATGAGTTAATTGAATCATGTTTCTTATACATGTGACCTAATTCAATTAACATGTGATAAGGTATAAATGTGGGGAAGTTAGTTGTCCGGGATGAACGTGCGAATTATGCACACTAACTTCATACCTAAATCACCCTCTAGCAACGAATTCAGGTCTACCTAACCCGATTAAGGGCAATGGCACCGCACCTCGTTGTATTAATGGTACCGACTACTATTATGTCTGAGATCTCCTCCGCTCCGTAAGAACGTTATTGAATCATAAGGATATTCGAGAGAACAATGATCATGAAAAAACCACTCGTAGAAAATAGAGTGAGTACCTTGCATCACCTTCCAAAAATATGAAGCCTGGGCTATGTTTTTGGGGACTAATGGCCACCTCCAACTGGGACATGCCACATATAGGCCGGCTTGAAGCCGGTGATTCGAGCGCCCAAGCCACAGACACCGAGAAGTCCCCGACCCTTTTCGGAGCTGTTCTCATGGCAGATGACCCGTTAACCGAAATGCCCGACCCGAAGTCCAAGCTGGTGGGCCGGGCGCAGGGGATGTACGGTTCAACCGGTCAGCAAGAGTTTGGGCTTATTATGGCCATGAGCTTCACGTTCTGTGATGGCATGTATAATGGGAGTTCGATTAGTATTTTAGGTAAGAACCCGGCTCTGAATCCGGTTCGGGAGATGCCGGTTGTGGCCGGAACCGGCGTTTTCCGGTTGGCCCGGGGTTATGCAATTGCCGAGACACATTGGTTTAATACCATGGGTGATGCAATTGTTGGATACAATGTCACTCTAATTCACTAGAGCTAGCTAGTTTTCTCTTGTTCATATTTCATCTTTTATGTTGGAACACTTATGATATCTTTCATAGTATGCTTTTCTTTCTTGGTTCAATTAAACTTTGAATTACTAGTTTCAGGTGTGCTTGATTA
This sequence comes from Gillenia trifoliata, assembly GCA_018257905.1. Taxonomy (NCBI): domain Eukaryota; kingdom Viridiplantae; phylum Streptophyta; class Magnoliopsida; order Rosales; family Rosaceae; genus Gillenia; species Gillenia trifoliata. The sequence goes on along the minus strand of JAEHOF010000213.1, from coordinate 16,945 downwards.
ATTGTTGAGCGCGATGACTAGTTTCTTGGAGTACTATGTCATGAGATCTTGGTTTCTCCTCGTTACCAATCGGTTTTAGGTTAATCGTTTTACTAATTTTATTATGATATATAAGAGCAATTCACATATCAAGTTATTTTCTCATGTTAGCCAATGTATGCTGTATTAGGCATAATGAGAGTAATTATCTCTTTCTTTTTTTTCGCTGTCTCCCTAATTTGATGGCATTTTATTTGGGTTGGTAACCTAAATTCTAGATTGCAAAATTGGCACCAAAGTCAACAACACCAATGTTTATATTATTTAAACAACAATAATTTTATTTAGACACACAAAACTGACATCTCGTTTGAAACTCTCTCTATAGAAGTGAGATGTGCGTATATGTAACTCATATATATTGGAGAGTGTATCAGTAATGAGATCAGTTTTAAACAATTGAGCTTGGCTGCATTAACAACACTCCTTAGAAATTTTCATTATTTAAATGCAATAATGATTGAAATAGTGTTTTGATGTCTTCGTAGTTATTTGTGATTGACATATTTTGTAGCATAAAATTTGTACCAAAATATCTAATGATTTGTTGTCCACAAATTTTCCTAATGTTTGAGGCCACATTTTCCGGTTAATTCTCTTTCCACATTTTCATAAGCCATTTCCCCCGACATATTCAACCTTTTCCTGTGATTTTGAGATTGCATGGACATCTCTCAAAACATTTTTATAATATAATTAAGAAAATTGTGCATGCGACATTAATCTAAAAATTTGATTATTGATAAAAAAAAAATTATAGCTAGATATTTGGTTATAGCTTAGCTTTATTGTCTCTTTCATTTGCTATCACGAAAAATAAAGGAAAGATGGTGATTTGGCCCTGCAAAAAGAAACACCCTTTTTTTTTTGCCTCATTTGTTTATGGCATTGAGTGATTCCGCTCTAAAATATGCCGTCCTCCTTATGGAGAGATATTTCCGTGTGCTCAACATACAAGTCGATTCACCACGTATCATAATATAAATAAAAATAAAATATATTTTTTAATGTCTCATTCACTTGTATTATAATACGTAATGTACCATTTTGTGTTCTAAATACACTAAAAAAATCTCTCATCATCATGACATCTTTATTTCACTTTCAATCAATTTGTCTAAAGTAAGTATATATCACATGCATGGTATGGTCCGCCACCCATAGATTAGGATTATAAAATAAGATTGCATTTTTAATAGCTTTGATTAATTCTTTGAAGAAAAAGAATATTGACCAAGAAGACAGCCTCTGAAGATATAACCGCCATCAATAGGAGTTTTTGGGAGGTAAATTCATATTAGATACCAAGTTGGATATAGATTTTAAGGAAAAATACCATATTTAAGGAAAAATACCATGTCTAATTAAATATTTTATGATAAGCCACAAACTTTATTGCAAGTGATTCTATGACTAAATAAAAGATATGAGAGATTACCATATTGTCCTCAAGTTTATTTCTTTCATAATTTTATAAGGCCTTTAGAGATCGGAGTTAACTTTGAAGGTTTAGGGTTTTAAAAGGTCGGTCAAGGTTTGAGGTTGGTCATTTTGGGTTTAGGGTTTTAGAATGTCCTTGGGAGGAGCTTAGGGCTTAGGGTGTAGGTCTCGGGTTTTGGGCAAAGCCCAAAATCAGGGAACTAGACCCTACGCCCTAAGCGATTAACGTAATAAAAAAAATTTTCTTCTAAAAAAATTCATACTCATGCTTGTTAGTTACAATTCATTGGGAAAATTAATGGTTATAACTTTGTGATGGTAGGGTTGGACATTATTGTCATTTTACCTAGCAAATTAGTTTGACTTTTCAACTAGTACCTAAACTAAAACTATGGTATTTTAACTTAAAGTTATTTTGAATTTGATATTTAAACTAAAAACACCCTTTTTTGGGTAGGAGAGATTTTTTTAAGTATCTGATTTTTAAAGGATATTACATGTGTCTTAATATAAGTAAAATAAACAATATATATTTTTTTCGTATCCTTCCACTTGTATTATGACATGTAGAGTACCCGATTGAAAATCGGGCACTTTAAAAAATTTCTCCTTGGGTAGGAAAACCGAATTAGGGTTGGTGTGAGAGAGAATGTGGGGTCAAAGTGGGGTAAAATTAACATGACAAATCAAGAAATGTGTAATTTATGGTGTTTCTTTTGTCTGAAATCCATACGGACGCGTAATCCGAATGTCAAATCTCAGAATTTCTCCATCCATAGGCTAGCTGAAAGTTCTTTTCACAACACCTCTTTCTACTCATAGTCATTAATCAGCGCTTTCGTCGGAAGCAGTTTTTATAGAAACATGATAAATGTTTTGTATCCAAGTGCTTTCTCAAAAAACATTTCTTGCTATAAATTAAATTGCTTGCTAAAGACTCACTTGCAAGAAAGCACTAAAATTGTTCTCATAAGTTTCTTCTTGAAGTTGTAAAAACCCTTTTTTTACTATATATCTGAAAGCCCTTAGACTATCTCCAATAGTGAGGGTTAGGGGTGGTTTCGGTTCGGTAACCGAACCGAAACACCGATCCCGAAAACCGATACCGAAATTTTGGGGAGGATATTTTTAATACCGAAACCGAACCGAAATGTTCGGGATACCGAAAATTTCGGTTCGGTTTCGGTATTAGAAATCCCGAAATGGCCAAAAAATTTTGAGTCTAAATCCACCGAATTGAATTCCCAGAAACCCAAATTCCCAAAACCCCCAAATTCCATGGACTTGAATTTCTGTCCTCCAAATCCCAATTCACCAGCCGCCATTCCCGTCGTCGCCACCTTTTCTTCCCCTTTCGAAAACCCGCCTCCGACCCAAGGTTGATGTGCCTCCTCCTTGCCCGTAGCGTTTCTAGTACTTATGAGATGCCCAGAGGTGTTACACACTGACAGTTTGTTATAGTGGGAAACAAGGGAGGACACAACACCAACCGTAACTCCCTCGCAAGCATTGATATCACCAGCAGCCTCCATCGATTACCGATGCAATGCACTGATACATATATACATATCAATCACAGCATTAATCATATAATTAGTTGCCAATCAAACCCCAATAACTGAAATTGCTTCATGGATCGCATAATAATAATTAAAATTAGAACCTTAATTCAAACCCCAAAACTGAAACTAATTCAAACCCCAAAACTGAAATTTGGAGGATTAATTCAAACCCTAATTTAAACCCCAAAATTGAAATGGGTTCAACGATGGAAGAGAAGAGAGAGAGAGAATTATGTTTACCTAATCGATGAGATCGAGCCTGTGTTCGCCTTCACTCGTTCATTGGTTGCCAATTAAACCTTGTTTCAGTTTTGGGGTTTGATCCACTAACTCGAAATAGCAGAGCAAAGCCTTTCACCTCGCCATATCACTATGAATAGGGAGAAGATTCTACCCTATGCCTTGGCAGCGGAGCTTCAATGGCGGGTGAGAGGAGGATTGACTGAACGAGGGAGGGAGGCAGCTAAAACAAAATCGAGGGGAGGAAGAGGGGAGGGGAGGGTTTTAGGTCAAAATTAGGTGCCTCCCCGAAAAAATTAATAGGATATATATATATATATATAATTAAAATATATTATATATATTTCAGTTCGGTTCGGTATTACCGAAATAATGGTAATTCGGTCCCGATCCCCGTACCGAAAATTCGGTATTCTTTCGGTATCGGTAACTGAACAATTCGGGAAATTTTGGTATCAGGATTTTCGGTATTCGGTTCGGTTTTTTTCGGTACGGTTTCGGTATTTTGGTACAAAATTCCCACCCCTAGTGAGGGTTAAAGTCTAAATTTTTAGCCCAAAAAATTTAGAACTTAATCTAGAAACAGTTTTTCTCATCCAATGGTTTTGGGTTAAAATTTTAGCCCGAGATTAATATAGAATGATTTTAGCCTATTTTTTTCTTTTCGGTAACTATTTTAAAATAAAATTTATGTAGATTATCCTAATTTATTTTTGTGAACATTTTAACCTAAAAAAAATTTAATTCCGATAAATAATGAAAATCACTAAATTAGGTGCAACTACCACCATCATTCTGTTTTTTTTACCGTTAGATTTGATCACATTTGATCTCAGCCCTTGGATTTAATGTATTTATAAATTAGATATATATTTTTTTAAATTCATATGGACCTTTGGATCAACCAACAGCCCAGAGATCCTAGTCGTTGGTCTCAAAAAGCCGTTGGAATTAGGCTTGGTTGGTGGCCGACAAGGCTGCAGACGTGGGGGACCCACGCTGATAGACCTTGCGTGCAATTGATGTGCGGAGCAAGTGGGCGCGTCAGCGCCTGCTTTGCTTGAAAATTTTGAGTGCGTGTACGCGCATGGTGGGCCAGGTTCCTTAACCTTGGTGGGAATTCTGGTCTAAATTTGACCCAAATTTAGAATTTATCTCAAACCCAAATTTTAGCCCAACTGTTGGAAGAGGTTTGGGGGGGTTTAAGTTCTAAATTTTGGACTTTAACCCAGCTATTGGAGATGGTCTTATAGTGTCAAACAAGTCTTTTCAATTGTTGTATACAATATTTCTCTCACAAAACAAATCACGTAGTTAACAAGACTAGCATGTTGAATGTGAGAGAGATTGTATACTTATGGAGTTTATAGATGCATCCAACAGACACTTTGGATGTCAAGTTTACTATGCAGAAGTTTGAATCATAAATTTGAGATGGTCTAACTTGTTTTGTTGTCAAGGCACCTCTTAGTCTTGTTTATTATGGATCACCCTAACCAAATTATATGGTGTTAAGAATTTTGAAATAAAGTTTCTCTAATTTAATGTAGGAGCTCATGAGACATAATAAGAGCAATACCTTATTAACCTCCCAATGGTCAAAAATACAAACCACAAAGAAGGGTGAGAAGATTTTGGTTTGGAACTTTGGAGCATAATTTAGCGAAAATTATTCCATACTCGTAGTATGGAATACTACGAACATTGGATGGCGTTGATTGTTTTGGATGATATGGGTCCCGTGAATCCAAACCATCCAATGCTCGTAGTATTTCATACTACGTAGTATGAAAGTTGGACCCATAATTTAGTCCAAACTCGAGTAATAAAGTGAAGATCGTCAGAATGTACGGCCGGCAGCAAGTACTGTAAGTATTTTATTTATGCTATCCTAATCCCACTCCATTAAAGAAAAAGACGTAAAAAGCTCAAAAGCAATTTGGTAACACTAGTAGAAAAAGGTACTTGGGCGACAAAACAAATTTCGTCGCTCAAGGTCTCTTTTCATCGCCTAAACATTTGAGCGACCATTAATTCGTTGCTCAAAGTCCGTGGACCAAGCATTTGGGCGACGAAGAAAATACATTCGTCACCCAATGCACATTCGGGCGACAATTTCTGACGACGAAAATATGCATGGCAATAGAGTTGAGCCGACAAATTCATTTTGTCAGGCAAAACATTAGGCGACGAAAAGCTTTCGTCGCCTTAAGTTATGGTTACACTTGAAGCAATGAAATATATCGTCGCGCAAAAGTTTAGGTGACGGTGGTTGTTTCGTCGCGCAAAATATTTAATAATTTTCTTTAAATATTTAAATTTTTTTGTTATTTTTTAATTAATTAATATAATGAATTAAATGGTATTTAAAAGACAATAAAATATAATAAACAATGTAGAAAAACAAATTAGATTATATAAAGAAATGTACGTATAAAATATTCAATAATAAAAATAAATTAGAATCCTAAAACGAAGTGACTAGTGAGAGGGCTGGGAATCGGATGATGGCATATTCAATGTAATGCCGGACAACTGGAGGGCGTGTAAGATTTGGCTCATCTGGCTTTCCTGAGACGCGAGCTTCTGCTTCAGGTCTTGAACTTCTGCCTTCAATGAGGTGACCTCTCCCAAATTGTTGTTAAGAGATGAGGCACCCATCTCACGGAGTCGCGCTTTCCCCATCCCCCGGTAAACCCTACCAGGCTTACGACCAAGGGTCTGGTCTAGCGCCTCTGTTAGTATATGAAGACCAGTATCCTCAGTTGGAGTGACATCCTCGATAGGGGTCTCGGGGGGAAGCTGCGATGCCACTTCTTCGAGAACATCATTGCTCTTCTCCACCATAGTGGCTTGTAATAAGAAAATAAATATTATTGTTTACAATAATTATAAAAGGAACAAAAGTAATAGGTAATTAGAGAAACTTACATGAAGCTGCTAAACCGTCTCATCACCGGGGTGGACATAAACTTCCTCGAACATGTCAATCTCCAGAAACTTTGCACCTGCCTAAAAAAAATAATAAAAGAAGGTTAAAATTTAAAATTCATAAATATTAAATTCTATGAAAATTAAAAAATGTAAAGTAGTTTTACCTCTCGTCGGTTCGCCACTCTATAGGAAAAGGGCTTCGAACCGGAGTGGTGCAGAAGTTTCTTTTTCGACCTATTTATCGAATTAGCTCGAGAACGTTTCTGTTGAACCCAAAATTTGTTAGTGCATATATTAATTGTTGAGTAAAATTATAAAATATATTTGTAAACTTACCAAAAAAATAAGGTCTCGAAAGTGGTTACATAACCACTCCCAATCCTGAGGCCGCTCCAACAACTCCTTAGGGCATCTTCGGGATAAAGCAGTCTCCGCGTCCGGATACGACTTGAAAACTTTGTGGAGGTCGCTCTTCCACTCTTTGTACCGATTTGTGAAGAGCTCATCTATGTAGGTTGTCCGGTCGGCATCAAGGTCCGTAGTATTAAAGTTGACCTGCAAATATAAAACAATATTATTAAAATATACAAAATATTGGACTTAATTATAAAAAGTAGTAGAAAGTATGAAATACACTCACCGACAGCTTATGCCACATCGCAGCCTTCGTTTGATCTAGGACTGATGACCATGTGTCCCATCTCATAGGGCAATGGGCACGTAATATCGCCCCTATCTCACGGACCAGGGTGATGTGCTGGTCAGATGTAGAAGAAGCCCGGTGTTCAGCAAAATAGGTGATGGTGATCTTTTCATTAGTCGCACGTGTGGTCTGCGCAGACTTCAGCTGTCTGCAAGGGCCCCAGGTCTTTTTCTTCCCTGTCAAAACAAAGAATAAATTCATGGTTAGAACCTCCCCTAAAAGTCTAACATTTCCCGAAACCTGCAAACAAAAAATCTAACATCATGTTGCAAACAATAAATTTGACAATTCCAACATATCCACATCCAGACAACATTTCCAACAAATTTGACAATCATACGAAATGTTGGAACATGCAATCAAGAAATTTGAAGACGGTAGTAAATAATCGAACAAAAATGTAAAAGATTGGGGGTAAGGGTATATTACTTGTCTGCGAGCCCTCGTCGTTGACTGTGGAACTCCCGGGTCCCTGAGGGCCCTGGTCCTCGGGACAATGTTGTCGGTGAGTCCGACGAGCACTCACTGGGGGATGCGTCACCGAAGCAGTGGACGAGACAGGCGCCTCAGAGACATCAGGAGCGGCCGATTGTGATGGAGCTGAAATAGGACTAGAGCGGCGGCGTGTAGAAATCAAACCCGACATCTGTAAATTGAGCCAGTTACAAATTGTTAAATTAAAGGACATATACATATTAAATAAATTGTAAATAAACATTGAATGTACTTACAATACAACTTCTATCAAAGACAACAGAATCATACAATCCTAGAATGTTATACAGTCAATCTAAAGCAAATAAAGTTCATTTCTCTGCAAAATGTTTTTACACACTAAAAAGAAACGAAATGCATATTCGAAACTTTCTCTGCAAAATGATGTAATCAAATTAATTGGAAATCAGGAATCAACAATATAAGTGTATATGTTGCTCCATACAACCATACAATTATATTTAAGCCAATATCCAAACATGAATCAATACATAGAACCTTATCCACACATATTCGAAACTCGCATATGCACTATAGTAGCAGCAATAATACCAAAGAAAGCATACGCCATACATATACATTATCACCCAATTCAATATGCATTTCTGCAGTAAAAGATGGTTTGCATATCACATAAATCACAAAATTACCAGATTCTAACAAAAACCAAATTTCAGAATTTAAATACACATCTGGAAATTAAGGAGACTTTCCATTGCTTATAAAGGCCTTAAGCCAAAGCATTATATATATTCCAATTATCATAGTTGTGCAAAGTCCTATTACTATTTGTTGTTGTATCACATTTTCCACTAAACCATGGAAAACAGTGGCGCCACCTCAATGAATAAAAAGAATAGTAATCCCAAATGAAAAACTAATGATATAAAAAAGTTTGTTTAACGAAATAACTAGGAAAGGAGAATCCAATAAACACCTATAAGATATTAAGAATCATGTGAGACGCAAAGCATACAAAGACCCGAGTCTTGGGTTCCTTCATTTATGCATCTTAAGAAAATGATGAAATCATCTTAACGGGGACTTAAGTTGCACAACTATCTTAACAATTAACACTAAGATGGAATATAATTTCTAAACTTTGTTGTAATTCCCAATCTTTAAAATATGCATCAACTTTGTTGTATTTCTCTCACTTCACAACATGAACAATTCATCTCAATGAACTACTTATACTCACCCCACACACCTATGTGAGAATATAGAACATTTTTACGATTGAGAAGTACTTCATTCTTTTAAGTCTTAAAACGAATTAAGCTAACCTAGGTGTGTGGGTCTACTACTTTTTGTCGATGTCAAGACTTGGACAAGTTCAATTACGAAGCCATATCTAATGCTTAACAACAGAGTACGAGGAAAAAGGAAATGCAAAAAAAAGTAAAGCAATATTATATCCACATTGCTCAACCAGAGCCTCTAATAACATTTGGATTTATATAGCAAAAAAATGTGGAAGAAAAAAAAAATCTGAAATCATCTTGTTAATTATGCGAACTTTATTTAGTATTCGCAATAACATCCTAATCTCTCATCTATTCACAGGACATTGTTCGTGAGAGTCTATAAGGCACAACACTTAAGTATTTTATGCTGCTTGGGTCGATAAGTATGCATTTTAGTTCGCAGAAAAGTAAGCCCTAGTTACAATGGAGCTGGGATGTAATGGATATACAACAGTAGCTTAGACTCCCAAAAACAGAAACATTCATCACGTAAATGCGGTCGAACAAGATGGTGGAAGCAATACACTGCACACTGCACACACAGCACACACACACACACACTGCACGCACTGCACACACACACACACTGCACACACACACACACACTGCACACACACACACACACACTGCACATTGACATAGACATTGACACACACACACACACAGCACATTCACACACACACACACTATCTCACAGTGCACACACACATTCACATTCATATAACAAATTGCAGGGGAAGTGCACACACACAGAGGAAACAATGCTCAAAATTACACACACAGTGCACACACTGAAAAATTTGCGAAAAACCCAGCAAATTAAAGCAGAGAAATCTAAAGAACTGAGCTTCCCACATAAAAAAAAAAATGTCTTTCATGCATTTCCCAGCAACCAAACAGTACAGAGCAATTAAAGCAGAGAAATCCAAATCCTAAATCCTAAATCCAATTCCTAAAAAATCCCAAATCCACATCTATCACTTAACTAGTTCAATTTAATCTTCAATTTCAAATCCAAATCCCAAATCAAATTCATAAAAAATCGTACAAAATCAAGACAAAACATTCAAACTTTGAAACCTACCTCGAGAGAGGGTAAGGGAAGCTGAGAGATTGACCGAGGCTGAGAGATTCAGAGTGAGAGTGAGAGAGAGAAGTCGATTGGTTCGAGAGAAGTGTGCAGAGGGAGGGAGTATCTGCAGATGGAGGAAGAAGGAAGAAGGAAGAAGAAAGAAAAAAGAAAAGGCACGGGCTGAAATTAACCCAGAGGCCTTTGGGCGACGAACTTGTTTCGTCGCTCAAAGTCCTAATCTTCATTGCCCAACATTTCATTAAAAATTTGAAAACGAGCCCAAAATTTTGGGCGGCCCTGGAGCAAATTTTAAGGTTTAGGCGACGAAACGAATTCGTCGCGCAAAACCACTTGAGGCGACGAAACAGTTGTTGGTCGCCTAAAGCTAAGAAATTTATCACCCACCGTTGTTATTTTGATCTCCTAAATAATGACTTATTCATTTCGTATTGAAGTAATTTTTGTACAGAATGATCTTGAAGAAAATGTGTACATATTCAACGGTTCAGATTTAAAGAAATAAATATGTATGTGTGTTTACAAATTAATAGTAGTACGAAAAATTAACATACAGTAGGAAATTCATAATAAGTAATTGAGAAGTGGGAAAAATCTGTAAAAAATACACAAACGCTCGTAACGACAAGGTGTACAACTTTCGTTAAGGTGTCATCTCCAAAAGATGAACACTAGAAAGCATGAAGGCTATATTCTTTTTTAACCGTCGATCAACGTTTACGTTTACACTCCGTTATTATATCCGTAGTTTTTTTTTTCATCCCGATTCTTTTTTGAAAACATGATCTTTTACTGAATGCAATAAGATGAACGGTTCCGATCGTTCATAGAATGTCCCCATATTGACAGTTTATTGAAAAGTGTGATGATGTTATATAGTTTCTATAAACTTTATAACGTCCTATACAAATTTGACTAAATTGTAAAGATGGGGACATAATATAAACGATCGAACCGTTCATCTTATTGCATTTAGTAAAGATCATGTTTAAAAAGAAATCAGATAAAAAAAAAAACTACAGATATAATAACGAATATAAGCGCGCCGTGTCAACTTTCAGTCAAAAATTCAGCTGCTTCATGTTTCTAGTGTTCATCTTTTGGAGATGATACGAAAAGTTATTACACTAATGCATGCAGCTGGCTAATGTTACAGATTTTTCCCGCATCTCAATTGCTTATTACTGTATAAATTCATTACTAAATGCAACTCTTGATTTGTAAGCCGCTTCACATATGGATACTTATTTCTTTCGTCTGAACCATTGAATATAACCAGACCTCTTCTTCAAGATCATTTTATTACAAAAATTACTTCATTGGAACATGAATAAGTCGTTACCTTTCTAGCAGATAAAAGAAAAGCGGTGTAGAGTAATGTATCTTAGGTTAAAGGCTGACCGAACAACTTATTAAATCGCCTAAAGTGCCTTTGGGTGACAGAGATGAAAAATTCGTCGCCCAAACCTCCAAAGGTTAAGGTGACGAACAGCTTATTCGTCGCCTCAAGTGTCTTTGAGCGACGAAACCATACTATACTTAAAACTGAAAAAAAAATTTGGATTTGTAATAATTTGGCTAGCCGCCTCAAATAATGAGGCGGTTTGAAAATTATTTTTTAAAAAGTTCTTGTACGGCAATTTTATATCTTTAAGCGACAAAAATAATTTTGAGCGACGAAAAACAGTTATCACCTAAGATATATTTGTAGTATGGTATATCTGATTACAAAACAGTTTTTTTTGGTAAATGAAGTAATTAATTTATGTTTCAATGTCTCTACTTAATAATTCGACAATGTTACAAGTTACATGTTTTAATTTATGTTTCAATGTTTCTTGAAATACAATTTCTGACTTCGAACTTAGTGAATCAAATACAATACATCGTAAGTAGTCACTTTCATCATTTTGCTTGGTAGTTCGATTCTTCCTTGGCCCTTGTGATTCCTCATCGTCGTCGTCCGCTGTCATGTGGATTGTAGCGTCTCAGGTCACCAAGATTAATTGCAATGGGAATGTCCCGGTAAACCGATTCAGGCATTCCAGTTACCTCAAGCGGTTCTTGGATTACATTGGTATCCATAGGTGTTGCCATACAAAATCTATCGAAGATGAAAGCTGTTGGTCAGCGACGCTATCGTCTTCATTATTATCTCCGTCAGAATATCATATATGTTTCTTTGTGACGATTTTTTGAACAACTTTCCAACCATTACCGACCTTGGTCATCAAGATAAATTTGTTTGCCATAGTTGCCAAAATGTAGAGGGTCTTCATCATACCAACGTGTGTTAGTGTTCACTGATACTAAACCTTCGTCCATTTAATACTCTCGTTCTGTTTGGATTTGTATCCAAACCAATGGCCTTAAACAAAATCACTTGACATCGGTCTTCGTAAAGCACTTGTACACACAACACTTTGTTAGTTTGCCATAAAACTCAATATCGGCACTATCGCACCGCCCGGGATAGAAAACCCCACTATTTTGAGTTAACGACTTGTCATCACAGCTGACATCCTGACTTAACGCGCGTTGACATGACACTTTGAGTACAATTCAGCGCGAAGCAGTCCGACCGCCAAGTTATATAATTCTTCGATTGTATGACGGCGGAATTCTCTTCCTTCAGTTTCAACACGTAGTTCATTTACACAAAATTTGTATACTTTTTAGTTCAAGAACACATGAGGCAATGAAGAAAAACCTAAAATGTAGTGATTAAAAGCGTACAAAACCTCAAATATTCAGCATAATAATGAGGAAATAATGCCGCGGTGTTTCTCGGCATCTTAAATGTGAATGATATGCACTCATGATCAACTGTTCATGCTCATCTAGAAAGCGACACGTCTCGTCACAATTATTGAGTATGAACCAATGCGCTACCTCATGTCGTACCGAGAAAGGATTCGCCTCTTGGTAGCCAGCGTCAAGCGGTTGTTGGTTGTGCAAGAGCGAGAAGTTTTCTTTCCCTATGCCTACGTCGTTGTTGCTTTGAGGACGATTCAGTCGTCTCCAACATCGAGCATTTAGATACATTGCGCCAAAAAGTAAGCAACTCATATGCGATCCATGCCTCCACAATGGATCCTTTCGAAACTGCCCTGTTGCTTCAAATTTTTAAACTCCCCAAGAGCACCTTAAAATGTCAGCGATGGTTGTAATTTTTCACTGTAGGTTAATTTTTCGTACAACTCTTAATTTGTAAACACACATAGATACTTATTTTTTTAAATCTGAACCGTTGAATATGTAGACCTGTTCTTCAAGATCATTTTGTACAAAAATTACTTCATTCAGACATGAATAAGTCATTCTTTAGCAGATCAAAAGAAGAACGTTGTAGAGTAAATTTCTTAGGTTTGGGCGACGAACAAATTATTTGTTGCCTAAAGCGTCTTTGGGAGATGAAAAGAAAATTCGTCACCTAAAGTGTCTTTGGGAGATGAATGAAAAATCCGTTGCCTAAAAGGTTTTAGGCGACGAACACTTCTTCGTCGCCTAAAGTTTATTTAGACGACGAATAAGTTGTTCGTCGCCTAAAGTTTTTTGGGCGACGAATGATTTCGTCGCCCAAAACCCAATAGGTTAAGGCGACGAATTTTTTTGTCACACAAAAGTTTGGCACCAAATTCTCCTTTTTCCTCCACTTTTTCCATATCTTGGGCGACGAATGTATTTATTCGTTGCCCATTTCATTTTTAAGAGACGAACGCCTTCATCGCCTTAATGTTTTGACACTTTAGGCGACGAAACAGGGATTTCGTCGCCGAAAGTCCTCTTGACCGACTAAATTTCCTTCGTCGCCTAAAGTTTTGTCACCCAAGCTGGTTTTTCTACTAGTGACGGGAGTTCAAACAAAATACTCTTATGCGTCCAGTTATGATGTGTAGCTGGTCTAAGCCCAGTAACACCTTTGCCAAATGGACCAAATTCTAAAATGTTCAACCTAGCCAGAATGTCATCTCCCGACCATTCTCTGGGTCTGAGGCGGGCATCTGTGTTGCCATCGAAAGATGTATTGTTCGTACGCCACTCGTGATCCCAGGACAACCATCTTCGATGACCCATATAACAAACTTTTCCAGCGTGCCAACCAGATGTTACGTCCTCCTTGCAAACTGGCCATGCCATATAACCTTTCGTACTCCAACCGGAAATCATTGCATAAGCGAGAAAATCATGTATCGTCCACATCACTGCTGCTCGCAAGGTGAACATCTTCCCAGTGGACTTATCAAATGTACGCACACCGTTTTCCCATAAATTCTTTAACTCATCAACCAACGGCCGCAAATAGACACCAATGGACTTTCCTAGATCTTCGGTGATTAATAGACTCATCATCGTAAATTCCTTTTTCATGCACTTCCAAGGCGGAAAATTATAAGGAACTACGACGATCGGCCAAGTGTTGTGGGTTTGGTTCAGAACTCCAAACGGATTAAATCCGTCGGTAGCAAGTCCTAGTCTGACATTGCCTGGGTTTGCTGCAAATTCAAGCTACATACGATTGAATTCTTTCCATGCCTGTCCATCTGCAGGATGCCTCATAACATCATCATTAACCCGTTTTTCCTTATGCCATCTCATGTCGGTTGCAGTGTGCGTCGACATGTACAAGCACTACAACCTAGGCGTTAATGGAAGATAATGCAACACTTTTTGTGGAATCTTCGTCGTTCTACTTTTAGGTGTGATTTTATATCTCGGCTCATTATAAACAGGGCATTTATCCAACTCTTTGTTTTCCTTATAAAACAATATACAATTATTTACACATGCATGAATTTTTTCATACCCTAAGCCCAGACCGTTCAACACCTTCTGGGCACTGTTATGATCTTTAGGCAAACAATTGTCCTTTGGAAGCATCCTCTTAAAAATACCCATAAAGTAATCATAACACCGATTTGACATACGGAACTTCATCTTGCCTTGCATCAACTCTATAATCGCCGTAAGAACCGAAAAGTCTTCGCAACCCGGGTATAATTCTTGCTTGGCATTTTTCAATAGTCTTTCATACTTATCGAATTCTTCTTTATCCATGGTGGGAGGCACGTCATCCCCCACTTCCTCATTGTCATTGCTCGAGACGTATGGATAATAGTCATTTACAATACCCATGACTTGGTCATTACCAGATAAACTTCCTTCAACAGTCTCCGCTCGTGACTGGTACGAAGACGAAGCATGATGTAATGGTTCCCCATGATGATCCATCTCGTATAGGTCTGCGTCATCCTATTTCTTACCAAATGATATCGAACCTTTTCGAACGTCTCCCACATATGATTGTTACACGTCCTACACGGACACTTTAAATATCAGTTGAACCCCGATTGTGTCTCATTGCAAAGTCAATAAAATTATCTACCCCTTCCAAATATTCATCAGCATATCTGTTCGAATTCTATATCCACTGTCTGTCCATTTTTCCTGTTACCACATTAAAGAGAGAGAGAGGGGAGCATTAGAACAACTTCAACTATGTCTCGTCACCTTATGCCTCCGGTAAAGGCATCATTCCATTCGGGAGTCCACATTTGTGTCTCGTAGTTTATGGATCCACCAAGATTAGATTTCTACGTGGGCAAATTTTGGCAGCATCTCCCTACAGTTCTCCAAGTGCACGATGTAGATATCAAATACCTACTATGCACTCGAAGAACGTAAGAAGATGTTACCAAAAACCCACGATCGAAACCTAATCCATGAACCGCAAACTACGACACACAAATGTGCACTCCCAAGCTGTCCAAAAATGGGACAATTCAAGAATCAATTGGATCGCAGTCACGTTTTCGCATCCATGAGCGAAATCCAATTAATTCTCAAATGGGAAACTAAGTTTTTGTTAAAAAAATGCATACGAAGTTTAACTTCGTACGTACAACACAAAATAAATTCGTACAAAGTTAATTACTATTAACTTCGTACGTACAACGCAACATAAAGTCATTCAACATATACAAATTATTTGCATACAAAACCATATAAAATAAATTCGTACGTCAACAACATTAAATGATCAAGAAAATACCTTCAAATTGGTGCTCCAACAAAAATCCTATGCAACAAACCTATACAAAATTAATTAGTTTTTGTTAATTTTAATTCAAAAATAATAAAATAATATTAAAAAATAAAAATGACCGTTAACGATTACCGGTCGTGGTGGAGGAGGAGGAGGAGGAGGAGATGGTGGTGGTGGTGGAGGAAATAGAAGCTAGCTTGGGAGGGAGAGAGAGAGAGATCTAGAGGGAGAGAGAGTGAGATGGAAATTAAGAGGGAGATGAGCGAGATAGGGAGAGAAAGATGGAGATGAGTGAGATAGGGAGAGAGATTTGGAGGGACAAATCCGAGAGGGAGAGATTGAGAGGCAAATTTGCAAAATTTTTTTGCAAAAACTGCCTCTCGGGTCCAAGAAAGGGGATTAAATCTGCTTGGTTTTGGGCAACGAACATATTCGTCGCCTAAAATACTATTTTCGTCGCCTAAAGTCACCACTTTGAGCGATGAACCATTCATCGCGCAAGAAATTTTAGGCGACTAATTTTTTGGTCGCCCAAAAGTTTGGCGCCACTTTTTCATCTTTTGAGCGACGACTGTATTTATTCGTCACCCATTTCAATTTTAAGCGACGAATGCCTTCGTCGCCCAAAGTCCTCTTGCCCGATGAAAATTCTTTCGTCGCCTAAAGTTTTGTCGCCCAAGCTGTTTTTTCTACTAGTGTAAACACAAAAGGCTAGGATCATAGCTTCATTTCCTTTTGAGACAGAAAATGTCATTGGTGTTGAACTTTGTTTCCCATGCAAAACATGCATTGGATTATATTAATGAGCCAAAGTATTAATTATTATTGTTACCTCTCTTAACTGGTCCAAATGCTTTTTTGAATGAGCATTATTTTCCTCCACCCATGAAATAGGGACCACATTAGTAGAACGTGCATTTGATTCTGCTAATTGAAATTTTGAGTTGACATTAAGCATAAATTTAGAAAAAAAAATGTATAGCTAATTGATTCTAAATTGATCATCCAATTAGGCGTGTACATAAACGCATAGGCTAGAATAAATGTGCTTTTTCTATATACCTGAATTCGAGTTCACTTTTCCGCCGTGTCAAAAATACATTGTGTCATGCAATAAGGTGTCAATTTATGCAAACAACTAAAAATGAT
>JAEHOF010000222.1:0-29215 GCA_018257905.1 Gillenia trifoliata | reverse complement strand
ATGGAAGGACGAGAAAATCTTCTCCAGTCAAAATTCAATCGGATTCTATAAACTTCATAATTGTACCTATTCACGAATGGGGTTCAATCATGCCTTGTGTCAGGCAAGATATGTCTTGCTTCGGGCAAGGTATGTCTTGCTTTCGACAAAGTATGTCTTGCTTCGGGCAAGGTGTGTCTTGCTTCGAGCAAGATCATCTTTGCATGATTAGAACGATCCGTAGAGTGAGTCAAAGAGCCATGGAATCCTCGTCATTGAGGTGCTTCCATTTACAATGCTTCAGCCATAAGTCTTCGGATGAAGATCATGACGGAGGCTTATTTAGCTCTATCCACGTCATTGTTGGCTTCAATGTTTCTCAACTTCTCAGTAGTCAAGTGGAGCTTCACAATTTTGTGCCCACATAAATTAGTTTCTGCTAGAAACTTCCATGTTAGTGAAATTGAACTTGTTACGGTTCGGAAATCCACTGGATGGAGGGAACAAGATTGTGGTTGGTGCTTATGGGAAATAAATTCTCCATAATCATAAAAGTTAGAACATTCGGGTTCTAAGACATGGTTTGGTTTAAATTTTCATGAAAACTACGGGTTTCATGGGTATTTAATTTTTAAGGAGACTTCGGGTTTCATGGCACTTATTCGAAGCTTCAGGTTCGAATTTATGAACTTCAAGTTCATATATACCTGCAATCAAACGCAATATATATAGAACAAAAAATAAAATTTTAACATATATCGTGAATGGGTAGTGAAATATAGGTCTACGGGACCTTTGGAGTTTGTCAATATGACCCAAATAAATTTTGGTGGGTTGTAGTTGGAGCTGCAGGCCCAACTTTTATTTTCTAGGCTGCTGGCCAGCAAGAAAATAAAAAGAAATTGGACAAAAAAATAAGCCCAACAGGGGCTGGGGTCCAAATAAGCCCACATGGGCTGTGTGAAGGAAGGGAAACAGCCCATGGCTGTTTGTATTTGGGCTACAGGCCAAAAGAGGAAAACGGGCTGAAAAACCCGAGCCCAGCAGGGGTTGAATGGTGAAGGAGTGGGCTGCAAGCCCTAGGCCCAGCAGCGGGCTGGGGGCAAAGGAGCAGTGGTCTGGAGTTGGAGCGGGCCGAGAAGAAAAAGGCCCAATAGCCTGGGCTGGGGCTAGCTCGGCTGGAGCCAGTTGGGTCGGCTCGGCTGCAGGCCGATGTCGGCTAGGCTCGGCTTCCAGCTCGGGTCCGGCTTGGCTTCAGGCCGGTTTGGCTCCGATTAAGGTTTTTTTTTTTTTTTTCTTTATTTTAAAAAAAAAAGCGAAAAAAAATTTTTCAGTAAAGAATTTCTAGTTTTTTTTTTTCAGAAAAACGAAATTTTGTGTTTTTTTGCAGAAAAGCGAAAAAAAATAAGAAAAAACCCTTAATTTTTCCTTCGTTCACACGATCATCAATTCACTTAATATATGACAGATATATTAAATGTCGATGTTAACACAATATTTGCAGAAGATCAATAATTCGTTAAACGCAGAAAATTGGGTTATGCATCATGGTGAAGGTTCATGCAATCAGGTCTGACAAAATATCGACAATCGAGACTGTGTTTTAGAAGAACCTGGATTGCTGATGATGATGGTTGAACAATTTGTTTGCAGGATTGGCTTTAACTCCGAATTTCCATCGTCAATGCGTTGAATCTCGTTCAAAATAACAGGGAAAAAATTGAATCAATAGCAAGTATATTAATTCAATAAAAATAAAAAATAAATCAAAGTAAAAACTATTGAAATTAATACTCCCCATGATTGAAGATGGCCAAAACTCCGGTATAATTCTCTTGAGCACAGCGGAAAGAGCGTGCTGATAACGTGTTGTGGACAGTTTTTAGTGAAGGGTGCGGCAAGAGAAGAATAGAGAGAAAGAGAGAAAGGCTTGAGGAATTATGTTGTATTGTAGTACATTATTCCTCATGCCAAGTGCCTTTATTTATAGTGAAAGAAGTACAATTACAATAGGATTCTAATCTTTAACAGAACAGAATATCCCAATCCATATCTACTTAGGATTTACACAATCACATTTAACACATGTTATAAATTATCTACAACACTTTTTTATTTATTTTCTCAATTAATTTCTGGGTCATGGTTGAAATTTAATTTCATGTTTAAATATTCATGCTTTTTACTTCAATTTCATATCTTTTTTGTGTCTGTGTACGATTGGAGCATACAAGGAAGAAGATTATTTAATTTTTAATTTTTGAGGAATTGGAGATCTATAGAATCTATTGCAGAAACTCAATTTTTGAGGAATAGAATCTATAAAACACAATTATTTTAGCAATTCTAACCATCAACAATCGAAACCATAATCATCAACAAAAACCATAATCATCAGCATAAACCATACATCAGTAGAAAAATAAAAACAACAGCAGGGGGCTGAACTAAACATGGAAAAACAAGGCCAATCAGTCATGGTGTCTTCTGTAGCCCCAAACACAACTCATTTTTTTCTTTTCTAGATCTGAAAAAAAAAATCTCAATCCCTAATTTCAATCCATAATCTGAATCCCTAATTTCAATTATGAGTCACGGGAGGGAGGAGCACAGAGAGAAAAAGCAGGAGGAGGAGAAGGAGAAGAAGAAAATTGAAATTGTGAGCCAGACGAAGAAAGTGTGCCAGACGAAAGAGACCAAACGAAGAACTGGAAAAGCCAGACAGAGAAACTGAGAGAGAACGAGAGAGAGGGAGTAACAGACCGACTAATTATACCGAGGATTTTGGGAAGATAATTAGTCGAGTCTCAGCCATATTAAATGGTGGGCCCTTGGTTAATTAGTCGGCCGACTATTTTTCTACAGAGTGCACCAAACACTCGGGACTGAATTATTTATCCTATCCGGTCCCTTGTACGGTGTGCCAAACACGGCCTATATGTACACATTAAAGGAAATTAGTACTTTGTAGGTAATTATGTAAGACTTAGATGACAGAAGTTAGCAAGATACGTAAATGCAAATTGCATACATGTAGGGGCTGCCATGCAGGTACTTTCCGAGTGGCTTTTTCTTTATAATAAGCGGATCCCACTTCACAAACCAACTTATCTTAGATTAAAATCAACCGATTAGTTAGGTAAATACAAAATTTGCTCATAACCGAATATAGAGAAACTTGTTGTTGACAATCTTTATCCACTCCTCATCATGTCGACCACCAAGAGGATCCATAACATATACAATATCTTTATCCTCATTTATAATTGTCAGCACCCAGTGGTTTCTTCAGATTAAGAAAATATCTATTATGTCACAAAGATCAAAATATAAGAAAAGGCAATAAAAATACATACCCGCTAATATAGGGGATCAACATAATACTGTCAACAGAGCTTTCAAACAACCGTTTTGCAATTACGATTGACCGGGCTTGCGGTGTGCCACAACCAATCTTAAATAGGAGTCCTGGGTCGATGAAACCAGCTGTCTCAGTCATTTGTGCAACCTTTAGAATTTTATATAAGTGGATGTCAAGTAATAAAATATATTCATAAATATATGCAAAAACCAAAGGAATAACATCACATTTTTCCTTGTACTTTTATATATATATATATATATATAAACACTTGCCTCATATATGCGACAATAGTTTGCTGTCCAATTTCCTTGATTTTCATAAAGGCAAGAATTTCTTCTCTTAGAATGTGAACTTCTCTGTCATATCCCAGTACGCCATCATCCAAGATAGTTGTAATGATTTCTCCTTTAGTCATCATGCGATCAGCATGCCGGTATAGAATCTTGCATAAGGCAGGCAGCTGAGCATCAATCGACTTGAATAATTGTTTTGATATTATTTCCTCTGTTTTGGCCTTCGTCTTCTACAATATGTAATTCGTTACAACAGTCAATAAGTTAGTATGGAAAACATAAACCAAAGTCACAACCGTATTTTCTACTATGATATACAAAAACAAGCGAGAACCATAAGAGTTTTTTTACCTCTTTACATTCCAAGACCACAAGATCCTTTGGCCACGTAACGTAAGACCATTGCTTGTTCAACAGTTTCCATCTCTCCATTAATTGGGAATGGCAGCTGAGCATTTCCTACAATTGATCGGATAATAGACACTCGAATGTTTCTCTCTCCTAAACGAACGCAATGGACCATGGAGTTGGGATTAATCTCAACAATTTCGCCGGCAGCAACGAATTTGTCCTTGGAACCTAATGCCAATTTGCATGCTTTTCCCTTAACAAAAACAAAGAGAATAAACGATTAAATATCAAGCATAAACAGAACTACAAAACCTAATGTCCATTTTAGTTCAAGAATTGATCAATTCACGATTAACCATTACCTTTGTAGCCTCACCCTCATCCATAATCACCGCATCTTCCACTTTGTCAAATTTGTTACCCTTTCTCATATCATTTATGTCTCTCTTTAAATTGGTTCGTGCTTTCTCGGAATTGGTGGGAGATGTAGTTGTGCAATTTTCTGCGTAAGCACCTCTTGATCAGCTTCATATTTTTGTTGTTGCTCTAGCAACAACCTCTTTGTCTCATCAAGCATCACCTTCTCCCGATCCTTCCACGTATCCTTTGAAACAGACTCTCTCTTTTTTCTAGGAATATTGAAGTATGCTGATGGCGTTATAAAGCCTCCTACGCCCCTAACGCGGCCACCATGTTCAGCATTCCCTAATGCCATTGCTAGGATATCATTACTCCCAGAAACACAAATGAGACCACCTTCTTTTTGTTGTAGCAACTCATCCTAAAAACAAAGTGAACAACAAACCAATCAAATAAAAAACTTTCTTAAATGAAATTCAAGTGTCACTTTCTTAAATGAACACTATAAGAATATATATTTTACAATCTTTGCAGAAATCTGAGATGCTCCCTCTTCCACTATCTTTCCTAATTTGTCCTCACGTGCTTTCTTCCATAAAGTAGATCGATCAATTTCCTCATCTTTAGGCACTAAGTCCTTTTTTTTATCTATGTAAGAAAATTGGAAAAACAAATGAATAGCATACAGATTTTGGCTAACAGAAATAGGGCTGAAATTGATAAAGACGTTAGACATGTCAAAAATGAATGCATACGCTTACCAAATCTTCCTCTAAACCAACATACCCCTTACGTCCAACTCTATGATGATACTGACACATTTCACGCCTCTTTTTTGAATTTCATGAATTTCCTACAATATAAAATTATGCTTTATAATGAAGACTTTGATTCTAATAGTAGCAAGACAATGTTAGAGATGAAATGCATGTAGGTTAGACAAGATAGACAGTGTATGCCACATTTATTTGCATCAACATACCTGCCATTAGCACCCAATCTGGATTTTAGAAACTTATCCCATTGTTTCTGTTTATGTATTCCTCATACATTTTCTATGGTTTGAGTAACATTTGAGGGGCGATTAAATCTTTATGATTCCGTAAATGTAACGACTTGTTAACTTGGACTTGAATTGCCACCATTTACTTGATGCTGAAGACAAGATAGATTTCTTGCTTTGCAGGGCAATACGAATATGGACTACAAGAAAATAATAGTTCAATATGTTAATAATCACATGAAATAAATCTATATAACATTATCAAACTTGGTTTCAATAATTATGCATACTAAAATTACCATTAGTTCTGTCCAAATTTTCTCTTTTCTTCATCCTCCACCCAATGATTTTAAAGAGGATGGGCACCACGGATTGAACCACAACACCAATGTATGATGCCAATTGATTCTTTTACCTTCCCATAAGGCTGCCCTTTCTTGTTATATTGCACTACAAGCTTTCTTTTTCCCTTTCTTTTTCAAAATAAGGAATGTAAGACATCTCCGTAGCCCCCCTCGCTTCTTTCTACACCCACTTGATTCTCAGAATCGTGGTATCCTTAATAAATTTAGCATGTGTTTCTCGGGACATCTTTTCCATTCTTTTGCTGCATCCCTTCACTTACTTTTGTAGATTTTTTTCTACCCTTCTTGTTTGGTGAAACCATAGTGCGTTGGCACATGTAAGCCGCAATTGGTTGTAAGAATGATAAGTTTCTTATTATACAGATCATAGAACTAGATTTTCCAAATAAAACTACAATAATTTGAGTTATAAAAAGAATTCTATATTCGGAAGCACAACAAATACAACTAACCTAAATATTAAGCTTCCTTCGCTTACTCCAACAAGTCTCGGGAACAACTAGTGTAGGCTTAGCAATCCCGAAAAAAGATACGTGTAGTAAAGTTAATTTTCTCATTATCCTAATTAGCAATAAAATTGATCATGCCTTAAATTGAATAGGCCATAAATATAAGGACAAAAATCTAATAAATGATAACACAAATTGGGAAGAGAAAATAAACATTCCGATTCTTTAACTAATCAATACACGTAATCTTGGAAAGGTCAATAAACGTCACTTCAAATATATAATATCATATAGATACATGGAAGAAATTTGTAAATAAGGTATATACAATTTGTAACAAGGTATATACACTATGCTTTTTTTCCGATTCATGACCCAAATACCTCACAAACCGCCCGCTTGTATTTGCATCTCCCTGTATCTAACGTCATATTTGAATTCAGCTGATAGGGTGGCAATCCATCGTAAGAAAAGATTCGGTGGCTCAAAATACGCTGTCTTCAAGCTCATATGGGTCCTTCTTGAGGAAAGTACAACTCCACCAACCATCCTTTAAAGGGGTCATTAACATAAAATACTTGCCGCACATGAGTTGCCATAGCGACCCATCCTTCCTATGACCTCTCTTATTTAGGTTAACCAAAGTGAAACTAAGGTCATCTTTATAAATGATACCTTTGTCATTCTCAACCCATGCACACTTAAACAATCGCACCCTAAATTGATGATAATTAAGTTCCCATATTTCTTTAATATGTCATATTACAAGTAACAGGTCTTTTATTATTCGATAACCTAATTATTTTGAAATATCCCGATTAGCATCATGGTCCTTAGTGTAATGGCACCGCACAAGATAAACCATTGTATTTTAGACTCAACACGCCCCTTCAAGCCTAGCCATATCAATGTGTCTACTACCCCTTATTTAAATACATCGTAGTAGCCACCTAGAAACATAAAAGATAAACAAATTCAATTAACTATGATACATACTACAAATAGACTAAATATTAAGACGCACTCCATCATGAAACCAAATAACAAATTTCCTGTTATGCTCATCTTGTATCCATTTATCATCCTTTGGCTTTTGCTCGGATTTTTCTTCGCTTCAAATACTCCTGTGCTCACTACAAATATTACACAAAAAAAGCAATTAATTAATAATAATAGCAAATATCCTAATTACAATTTAAATTGATGTCAGAAGGGAAAATAATATGAAAACTTACATTATATAAGATCACGCTTGATGGATTCTCCAAAACTCGTTATATGTGCTTGCTGCAATATATCACGAGGTACCCGATTCCACATAAGTCACTAATAAACTTCCTCAATCACTTCAATCGGGCATTGATGAAGGAAGTCGAATTACATTTAATTCTAAAATGTACTCTTATGCAAACTCAATGATTCTTCAACAATATAGAGTTGAACAATGCAACCCTCTCTGGACAAGCTATGTATTTCTTACATAACCCTTTAGGACCTTCATGTGCCGTTCGAACGGGTACATCCATCTAAAATGAACTAGTCCACACAACTTCACTTCTCGAATGAGATGAACTGTTAAATGGATCATTATGTCAAAGAATGATGAGAAAACCGCTCAAGCAAACATAAAGCTGCCACAAGATCAAATTGCATTCGGTCTAACTTGACTACATCAATCTCTTTTTGCATAAATCATTTGAAGAAGAAACAAACTGATAGGAGCATATTTATGCAACTTGTTAGCCTATTTCCTTGCATTTATTTAGCTAGTTTCTGTTTATTAGAGTGTTTTAAGCTATTTTGTGTGTTTGTAGGTTCAGACAAAGTTGGCAAGAATGGGTCTTTTGGACATTTTAGAGCGCTTTGGGATCTTGGAATGGATAGCATGTTTGGAGCAAGGTGGCTTGGACGTGTTTGAAGTTTTTATATGCGAGGCTAGGAATGTGCTAATGAGTGAAGATAGAAGTTCAGAGGACAAGCAGACTGCAAGAAAGTGGAATCCGAGTGGAATTTGGTCACATATGCATAACTTCCAACTTCTGACAGAGCACCCATATTTCCTCATGATGAATTACGTGTCGAGCCACATATGGCTGGAAAGCTCTGGATGTCTAGTTTCCACAGGATTTTACAGATCACGATTCTGATACTTCTAGAGATAGTTATCACTGTTTTATTGATAGAAGGTCGAAACAGGCAGAAGAGTCCTAGTTGGATTGGGTTTCAAGGAAGATAACGGGACAGCTGTTTGTGCGTGTTTCTACACTTAATTCGTATGGATTAAGGGAGTTCTAAGGGAATCTAAACTCTAAAACCGTGCCTTAGAATCCTTTGAAGAATGGAATCACTCGGAGATGCACAAGATACATAAGAAAACAAATTTGAGAAAGGGGAGCATGTAAGAGCCGTAAGTCAGAAATTGAAGATTGCGCCGCAAATTTTTGGAAGGTTTAGTGCCTTCAATCTTATTTCAATGTTTAACTTTATTTGTTTTTGTTTCATTGTAACTGTGAGTAACTAATTTCTTTTTAGATAGAGGCAAATTCAAAGCCATGAACATATATAGACATGAGTTGATTAAGATCCGGGGCTATAATTTCATAAATCATGAATGCAATTTTGGTTTAACTTTTGATTGATAACTTATTCTTGTATGTTGATTGAGGATGCTGTTTTCTTAGTTTACATGCATGAATTTGATGCTAGAACATAAGGGACTTTCACCTAATCGTTAGAAACTTATATTCACAAGTAGTGGAGGTTGCTAGTCACGATCGTGTTAAGTGAATTTCCGGTAGGGAGTGTCAAGTGCTACTGCTAACATAATGCCTTTGGTTTAACAGCTTTATGGTTTTATAGAACTTAATGATTCTTTGATAGGTCTTTGTAATACTACCATAGGAACCTGATGAAGAATAATTTGTCGTGATACATGTCCATTCTAATAATGTAAGGAAAATTGGGTGGTTAACGGCGCCTAATAACTTGGGTGTTGAGATCTTATATTTATTGGAAAGAATAATTGAACAGGATTTGTGTTGCATATGTGTCATGTGGAGAAGGACCTTCTAGCTAGCCATTCACCCATTCAATTCACCACCTCGTTTATAGTTGAGTCTAGTTTGATACCCTATTTTGTTAAGTTTAAATTCGTCAAAACCAATTCCCTAAAATTTTTTAGTGCTAGTTGAGTCTAAATTAGTTAAAATCTGTTTTCCTTGGGTGTTTTGAGTCTGCTTAAAGTATTTTTCGTCCAAAATTCCCCTTTAGTACTAGTTTTGAGTCTATAGAGTCTATTTAAGTGTTTTTGAGTCAGCTTGTAGATTAGCATCCCTTTGAATCCCGGCTTAGAATGATCCCTACTTACATATACTATATTGATAGGGGTTTAGTTTGTGTGCAATTTAATTTCATCAAAAATCGAGTTATCGAATATCGTACGGATTAAAGGCAAAGACTGGACCGTATGACAACGGGTAGCAATTGTTGCATCAATATGTGGCAATCATGATTTAGACCACTCAATTTCCCAACTCTTGCATCAATACACGGTTTGCTATGTTTGAAGAGTAACCTTCAGGAAACCTTGATACTCATCAAAGCTTGCACAATCGGGAATCTTCTCTTTCTTATTCAATGTACACATAGCTTCGAGGCAAAAAAATGACTTTTGGCCCTAGTTTCTCGTGCCATACTAGTTCTTACCCTATTTTAACAAGATCCAAACGAGTTGCAACATTATCTTTGTTTTCCTTCAATATTCAATAATGTAAATACTCTCACATATATTTTTTTCAATGTGCATAACATCGAGACAATGTCCCATATGAAGAGATTTCTAGTATGATAAACCAAGGAAAATGGACCTTCCTTCCAATAACCATCCTCAAATTAAATGTCCCCATTCTCTTCCCAAAATCACTCTTGAGATTTTTCACTGTGCAAACACTTGCTGCCCATTATGTGGAATTGGTGTCGAATTGTTCTCCTTTCCATTAAATTCTTCTTTTTGTTTTCTATAAGGATGATGGCTTTGTTAAGAATCTTCTATGGCCGCAGCATCGCCATTTTGTGACCATTTTCCAACCTATCAGCATATGTGTTTCACCACGCACCGGGCATGCAAAATATTCGTGTAGGGCACCCGCATGTTACCATATGCAAGAAAATCACTAATTGTCCAAAGCAAGATAGCTTTCAAAGCAAATGATTCTCAAAGTGTAAGCATCAAACACTCATTCAACCCCATCCCACAAGGCTTTTAAATCTTCAATTTATGTTCCAAGTATACATCTATATCATTCCCAAAGTTGTTTATCTCCAAAATCAACATCAAGCACATCATAAACTTCCTCTTCATGCACAATGCGATAAGGTTATGTTACCAACATCATTGTGCCTACAACTATGTTTGGTATCAAGAAACTATGTGGATTTATTCCATCCGTTGAAAGACCTAACTGCCTCTAGGCCTTTACCTAAAAATTCACATATGGTCAACCAACTCACGATGGTGAATCAGCCGGATGACGCAATTTATTGTCAATCATTCTATCATCAACATGCCAAGTTAAATTTTGGATGTTTCAATAGATTTAAGCATTCGTCTAAACCTTGGAATTGGAGGAAAGTACCACAACACTTTCAACTGGGCACCTCTTATCTTCCTCTTTTAACTTTTATTAACCTTCCACCGTGTGAGGCCACACTTAGAGCAAACTTGTCGCATTACGATATTGCTCGTATACAAGATGCAATCATTATAGCATGCATGTATTTTTTCTCATACTTCAATCCCAAAGCACACAATGCTTTTTTTGCCTCATGTAAAGATTGAGGCAACACTTGCTCCTTGGAAGCATATCCCCAAACTCAACAAGCAAATCTAATAAACATGCATCAGTCATCCCATGTCTTGCTTTAAGATTGTACAACCTAACCACCGCAGATAACCTTGTGTGCTTATCAACTAGGATATAAGGGTTTCTGCATCCTCAACAAATTGCTTAAATTGGTCAGACTACTGTGTGCCTTTTCGCATGCACCACACATATTAACCGTTTACCCCAAAACCAACTTCCTCTTCCATCCTCATTTATTGGTTTACACTTCCGCCGCTATTTGACACAAGAGGTTCTCCATGCCATATCCAATTCTTGTAATTTTGATCAATACCATTGAAATATAGATGCTCCCTTATTACTCTAACACTTAACTTTTTTGTATTCCCACACATTTCACATGGATAACAAATGTAATTGTGATCATTAGCATTCGCCAATCCAATCCTCAGAAAGTGGTCAACACTGCCTTCATACTTTACTTCCTTCATCAGCATGCATCCAAGATTTATCCATATCCTTATATATGTGTATATATATATATATATATATATGAAATTCATGTAGACAATTGAAAACGTCTAGGAATAAAGCATGACTAAAAGGATGCAAGAGTGCACAATTCTTTAAGGCTCAAAATTAGAATTGATTTGTTATCTAAATGGGAGTGGATATATATCTTCGTCCTCCAAATTTGCATTAGTGTGACATTATACCTAAAGACTTTTAACATCCATTAGACAAATTCAACAACATCTAATGCCACATATATGAAAAATAAAATAAAATAAATAGTCTCAATAAAAACCAATACATTCACATTCATTGATTGCTTTAGCCGCTTATTGTGGACTAAATCTAGGCAGTTATCAACCAAATAGATGGGAACATAGTGCAACATGAAATATGCATAACCACGAGCATGAAATATGTACATAAACCAAAGCAATTATACAAAAATCTTGCTTTCTAAATTATGAACAGCTTGAGCCTTCACACTAATACTGTGAGGGGGAAGAAAGCATACTCTCGGTCTTCTTGATAGAGCTTAACAGGTCTATAATCAAATTTAAGAAGAAAACAAATGAATAAAACTCACTGCCACCAGACAACCAATTATAACATAAATTAAAACCTTGAAACCGAAATCAAAGTTTATGAGCAAAATCATACCTTTTATTAGTATTTTAGGGTTTGGGTCTAGAATTGGGAGAAGAAAGACATGAGGAAAAGAGACAATTGAAATATAATTGGGAGAATGTTACAACCTCGTCCCAAAAATTTATGTGAAATGACCAAAATACCCCTAGGGTCAATGTTGACTTTTGTTGACTTTTCGTGACGACTTGTGAACAATTTTATTTCTTTACATATTCTTGATGTACTGCCTTATACGAACGCGTGGACGCAAGCGGAAACTTCAATTCGGAGTTAAAACGAACGCTTACGGCTTTAAAGTGTAGGGGCATTTTCGTAATTACACCACCCGTGTATGGAATTAGGTTTTTGGCTGGCTGCACAGCAGCCAACCCTCCCCCATTTCTCTGCACGTGTCAGCCTTTTCCTCTCCCTCTTCTCTCCCATTTTCCTCTGGCCAAAAGGAACCGCCAAACCCTAATCTTGGCTGAATCACAAAACCACCAAACTCGTCGCCCAAAATTCATACCCAACGTGATCTCTCGTCATTTTGGATGGGATTGTGATCTGAATCTCCAAACTCTCGAAAGCCCAGCTGCTCAAACCGCCGGAACGGTTTCTAAACCGTCCGTCTATTTTCTGTGCAACCTGTGACCAAGGTAAGCCCTGGAGACCATCACCATTGTTTTTATTGATTGAGTAGGTTCAAATGATATAAAGAACGTCCAATTTGGTGCAAATATTGAAGGAGAACGGAATTAGGTTTCTCAAGCTTTCCGCCAATTTCAGGCCATCTCCGCCATTTTTCTGGCCTCAAATTGGTATGAAAATATTCTACTCTCAATACCTTTCAATTTGATATATGGCACGTCAAATTTGGACAAAGAATGAAGAAGTTATGAATTTTTGAAGTTTTGATTAATTTCGGAAAATTTTAAAATCCGGCTGAACCATGCGGGCGGAGGACGGCGGCGCGGCGGCGGCTCCGCGACCGGCGACCGGGGCGAGGAAGGGGATGACAGAATATTCCTTAACGGCAACGGAATATTCCTAATGGCGCGCATACTCCGTCCAACAAAGGTATATTCCGTTAATCTTAACGGCGCCTGGGACAAGCCAACAGCACACGACGCCGCCAGCGCGTGGGTTGACGTCGCAGCGTGGGCCGATGTCAGCCGCAAGGTGGACGAAGGCGCGCAGTGCGCGTGGCCGCGCGTGAAACCGGGGCCGCCGTCCGGCCGTTTCCCCGGCGCGTGCCGGCGCGTGAGGCCACCTCCCGGCCCGTGGCGGCGCGTCCGACCGTTTCCCGCAGGCAGCACGACGGCTGTGGGACGGCAACCAGAGGGTTTTGGCTCCGTAAAACGCTTTTTCGAGCCCGTTTTCGCTAAAATAGTATTATTTTTGGGGTATTTTTTCTATTGGGCCTATTTTTAATTTATTTTAGGGAAGATTCTAATTTGTTCCCATTATTAAATAGGTAATTTTTCGACTCCGCACACCGAGAGGGCAACACCAAGGGAGATTTCACTCCCGATCAACTCGTGAGTGGACATTTACTTTATAAAATGGTTTCAAGGGATTATGAATGATTATGTTTATGATTATATATGGTTTTAAAATGGCTTTTAAAGCATGTCTTACTATATATATTTATTTATAAATATATATACTTATTGATTATTATTTGTGCAACCATACTGCTTGTTTAATTTATGGTATATATATTGGAAATACTGACTTGGTGATTTGGGATTATTTACTGGTATGATAATATGTTATGAAATGGGTTATACTTTTGATATTGCTTTTGCATAAATATTAAACGATATTTTATTATATGGTTTTGAGGGAAATATTTATTTATGCAATTTGGATATTTGGGGAATTATGAATGGGATTTTTGGTTCCTATATCTATACACATGAGTATGTATGTATAAGTTTTTAAACATAATTTGGTATGCTCACTACGCTTGTAGTACCGTTCTCATGGCCATAGGACAGCTTCTTACATGTTTGGGTCACACGACCGTACTCCAGGGGTATTGTCCGTAAATACCTTAGTGCAAGCTTGTCTTACGAAGCTATTGTTGTTTATGGAAAAGGCCCTACTCACGTATGACTTGGGTGGGATTTACACAAGGGCGCAAGCTTACGTGTGGTACTAGGAGTACAATGATTGAATAACATCGAGCTTGTACGGTGATTGAGAGGCGACCTCAACCCGTACTTGGGTGATCGCGCATATACCCTGCGTTGGTTTTCCCATATTATATTATTGGAATTATGAAATGGCGATTATGATTATTACACCTTTGATATGTTTCAAGATAATTACAAAGTACCTTTTTTGAACTATACTAAGGATAATATGTTTTTGCGATTATACCGGATTTCTCAAATAGGGGGTTATTATGTTGAAAAGAGAAAGGTTTTGCGAAAACTTTGATTTTGTCCACTCACACTCTTTGTTTTTGCGCCCCTTCAGGACATAGTGATATCGCATCCGGCGCAGTTTCGAGGATATTACGGCGCTTCGAACATCGATCCCGACCATGTAGGGATCTATCTTTTACTTTCAGTTTCTATAATAATATCCATCCCTGTTATGGATAGAGATTCTAGGAACTCTTTCATTATTGCTTCCGCTGTTCAACATTAGTACGCTCTGAACCATATGCATATTGACGTTGGATTTTATAACTTTTATACAACTTAATTTCAAGCTTCCATCAAGTGTTGTCATGCGTTTAATGGCTTCGTCACTTCCCACAGAGTGTCGGCCAGCACGCCTGCACTCGGTATCCACGTGGGTATCGAGGGGTGGGGTGTGTCAGAGAAATCGATATTTTCTCTCCGCTATGTAGACCCAATTGACGAGGACCTTTCCTCCCACCGCTAATCTAACTCCAACAAAGATGAGAAGATAAATAAACTTTGATAGTATTGGGAAGTTAGAGGGACATCATTGGGAATTTAGAGGAGATAGTAGTGAGGATTTGGCTAAACCCTAACTAAGATCGGTGTGAGGAAGACTGCGTTTTTCTTTCTTTTTTTTGCTTGTTCTTTCTACGCAGAAGGTGAGATAGGTTTAGTAAGTAAGACCCAAAAAATTTTTTTGAAAACAGCATGCGCGCACTTAATAGGATAAATGGCGCCTTTTTTCTACAACAAATTAAAACCAGCTTTTTTGGCATCGGTTCAATGTATTATAAAGTAACATGAAAAATAGCATAGGCATCGGCCTTAAATTAAGGTGAAGCTAAATTAGGGACTCAATGGCAGCGGTACGTAAATATTCATGCCTTTAACTAATTTAACTTCGGCATTTATAAATCCGATGCCTTAATAACAAACAACATCGACCTCATTCATCCGATGCCCAACTAGTGATGCCTATGACCAAAATTTTGGTAGTGCCATAGAAGATATGTGGATATTCTTTTTGGTTTAGAAAAAAAAAGATTATTCACTATAGTCAAAAGCTAACACAAGTACATAACATAACATAACATAAGTCAAAACTTAAGGAAACAATATAGATGGTTTCAAAGGAAACAAGATAATGAATGTCACTTTAACTCTCATTTTACTCCTGCCTTTGAATGGTGCCCTAGCAATACAACATGATTCATGACTCATTATCCTCTTCACATTGTTATCATTATGGCATCTTCCACATGTCCAAAGCTACATTATATCTTCATTCATTAGCAATATTCCATTGTTGTTCTTGTGTTTGAAAATCTTGTTCAAGATCCCCTTCTAAAACCGATAATGGTGGAGATGAAGAAGATTCATTATCTCGGTTCAACATGAAATTCATCTTATTTGCACTCCCTTGCGAAGAAAATTGTGTACTTTGCATGCTTTGTCCCAGCCCCGCTTGTGGGTGGCAGTAGAAATGGAGGTGCACATTAAAAATTGGGAATCGGTGGAATTAAAAATTGGGAATCGTGATTTGTGTAATACCAAACTTCTTCCCAAGAACAAATCTCAGGCTTGCATTGCACCCAAAGCCAAAGCCGTCCCATTCGAGTATATTTTCCATATTCTCTTAAAATATTTCAACCTGACTTGTGTAATGCTTATAAGTTTTGTTACACTTCAGTTTTTCATTAAGTACCGGGAAGTGTTCTGGCTGCCACAATATCCTTGCTTAGCAGCTTTAGCATCACGCCATCCATGACTACATGTAGTATCAACAAGCAATTGTAACAACATTTTGCTCTCTTCCACACTAAAAGCTATAATCATTCTTGACCTTCACGTTTAGTTTTCTTGTTGTTCATCTTCCTCGTTTGTAATGTTACTATTATATATGTGCAAATTACTATTAGTGAAGTGATGTGATTGTTGTCAATTTATGATGTATAATTATATTAAGCAAAGATATTGTATAAATATGAAAGAACAATTACATGCTATGACTATGTATGAATATGCTGAAAAGTTAAGAGGTAAAACAAAAGAAATTATAACCATATATGTATTCTCAGACATACCAAAAGCACCTAGTCTAAAATGACCACATATGAATTATGGGTATAAACATGCTGGAAAAGCCGTAGTAAAAACAAAAAAGAAATTATAACCATAGTATGTATTATGTACATACCAAAAGCACCTTGTTCAAATGACCTACATTGTAAAAAGAAAACTAATGAGAACTTTGTACGCACAAATACATCAAATCTACTATTGACAATAAAACAAACAAAGAACAACTGTCATTACCAATCAAAGATCAGTAAAAGTGAAAATAGATAGCTAGGCAAAACCAATAGTAAGCAATGATACGGAGCAAGTGCTTTATTTATTTATTCAAATGATTAATTGGAAGTACCAACACTACAAGATTTCAAGGGATGTTGTAAGTTCCCTACCTTATATATTATAATACCTTTAATCTATCTATCTGTTTGTACCATACTTCACCAATCCCGAAACTACCAAGCACCGGGTCAACTCTTTGTACCTTCGTGAGACCTACCGAAGGGTTCGTGCTAAGGCGCCTCGCCGAAGCACATGAGTTTCTCTCCACAAGAGGCCAATCACAACATGACACGCAAGGTCAACATCGTGAGAAAGTCTTGAGTCCCACATCGACCGCGGACGAAAAACAGGGGACTCTTCTAAACTACTATAAAAGAAGATCATTCTCCCATACCTCAAGCTCATGATCTTAGACCCTAACTCTATTAGATCTCACTAATGATGATTATGCCTAATCCCATGTATTATGTAAGCTCTTACATTATTAATGAGAACTCATCTACCTTCGTGGACGTAGTCTAACTTAGGGTGAAACTAATGCACATCTCGTGTTTGCTTCCCATCCCTATCACATCATACATTATCTTCACTTGATGACCGAACAATCTAGCTAAGGTCATCCGCCTTTTGACACTTTATGTTGTTCCAAAGTCCACTCGATTTTGTGCATCAACATTTGGCGCCGTCTGTGGGAAACGACACTGATTTCTACTCTCACCACCTTGACCAAGCTCAGTCTTATCTTTCATACCTTTCTATTTGACCGAGTACCCATTTCCAACATGGGAAGCAAAGAGGATCCTTAGCACCTTTCTCCAAGCAAAAACGAAACTAAAGCTTGGCTTACAGTTGTATATCGAAAAAGAAGATCCAATTGAACACCTTAACCTTTTTTAGTCTACTATGGCGTATCGCATGCATAGTGATGAGGAGCGATGTCTTCTTTTTCCCTTCACTCTCTCTGGTAGAGCCCTTAACTGGTATTGTTGTCTTCAACCCGAGACGGTGGATTCCTTCGACGAACTGAGGAAACTTTTCGTGGCTCAACATATCTTCCAGACTGATCACTTGCACTCTGCAGATGACTTGTACACCATCCGCTAGAAGTCTGACGAGTCATTACACGAATATGCCGATCGCATTAGCCATGAGTACTTTTGTTGCGCCGAAGCTGATGAAAAGACAACCCTCAAAGCCTTCACAGCGGGCATGCGTGAGTGTTTCTTCAAATACATGATCAGTGCCAATATTTGGAAGACTTACTCCAAGGTGATGACTAAAGCTTACAATCATGCCTTTGTCGAAGCAAATATGTATACATCAAGGGAGCCCCTTTATGACCCTTTCCCTCAAGCAGGTAGGAAGTGAAAGCCCAGCTCTACCAAGTAAGAAGGTTTTGACCATCCAGACACATGTACGATACTATATACTCTAACTCAGAGCTTCAACGTGCATACTTTACTCAAGGTAAATAAAACTAAGTGGTACAACCAACATGGTTAGCCAAAAAAAGCAATATTCTGATGCATATTCATATATTTCATTAAGCTCAAACATTGGGTCATATATCCAAACAATGGATTCCATAGCAAAATATTCATAAGCAACATGCATACATGATCATCACTCATGTCATAAGCATCACTCATGTCATTCATTATAAACATCATACCTTCAACACATTCATACATAAGGCAACTGAGCTTCAGAAGGGTGTCAACATATATTTTTGCCCTTCGACATGTGTTACATTGCACCTTGGCAACTCGCCACTCTTCCCACCATCTAGGTGATGAAGGAACTCACCTTCACATCACCAACTACGTGATGAAGGGTACAACTCTAATGAACAATTTTACCCTTCAGCATGTGCCTCATTGTTTTCTAGCAACTTGCCATTCTTTCCACCAACTAGGTGATGAATGGTACAATTTGTACCTTAAACAATTTTTTTTTATCCTTCGGCAACCTGCTATCCATTCCACCAACCAGGTTATAAAGGAACTTACGTTCTTCCTACCAACTAGGTGGGGAATGGTACAACTCGTACCTATGAACTCTTAGCTTTCACAAACAATGGAAAACCCTCAAGCCTTACAATTCAAAAGGTCAACAAGTTTAACTCAACTCAACTAGGGAAGCACTTAAGCCCAACAAAGGTAATAGTCAACAACAAAGAGTATTATTACAAGCCAACAAGGGCTTCAATGTATGTCTGATGCTTCAACAAGCCAACAAAGGCTTCAATGTATGTGCAATGCTTCAACAAGCCAACGAGGGCTTCAACGCATACATGATGTGTCAACTTAATATTGCCTACAATTCTCTTCGACAAGTTATAAGCTTTACTAACCTAGAAAGCTACACATGGTATACAATGGCCAAATTTTTACAAGATTAGTGTCATCGACATGTCTATCGCAATATCATGGTGGTCACTTGCCAAAGCTCTACGACCATCTTGCATCTGCTTCAAGGCACTCAACAAGTACTTCAATTCGAAGCTCTTCAGCAAGCTTTAGACACCATCAAGGTTCAACGCACCAGAACGAGTTCAAACCTTCACTGGAGTTTAGCAAGGGACCAAATAAAGAAAAATTAAATTTATATGGTCTCGCGAGAACTTAAGACATTTCCCTTTTCAACAATGCAAACACATCAACCTTGGTGTGGGTTCCCAAAGGCATCATTGAAAGGGGTATGGTGCGAAGGAAGCTAATTTATAGGTTTTTCGAAGCCGTAATCACTTTCTACTCTAACATTTACAAGAACTCCGAAGGCAAATGCTTCAACATAAGTTCTTTGCTTCAGCAAGTGCGAAGGAAGCTAACAAGAGCTTCGGTGTGTGTGATACTCCTGTAGGCCAACGAAGGCTTCAAGCTATGTCTAGCATTTCAATTCAAGAAGAGAACTACAATGGCAATCAAGGGGTAGCTTCGCACACTGATGATCACAAGTGTGCGAAGCAAAATCTATTTATATGATTCTCTAACCCTTTATCAATTGGAAAATAACCCAACAAGGGAAAAGCTTCGCACACTGATGATCACAAGTGTGCGAAGC
Source organism: Gillenia trifoliata (assembly GCA_018257905.1). Classification (NCBI taxonomy): domain Eukaryota; kingdom Viridiplantae; phylum Streptophyta; class Magnoliopsida; order Rosales; family Rosaceae; genus Gillenia; species Gillenia trifoliata. The sequence goes on along the minus strand of JAEHOF010000222.1, from coordinate 9,235 downwards.
AAAATCAATTTATATGGTTCTACAAAAGCTTCCCACATGTGAAGGCCTAGAGCTTCCCACATGCGAAGGTCCAAAGCTTCCCACATGTGAAGGCCTAGAGCTTCCCACAAGCGAAGGTCCAAAGCTTCCCACATGCGAAGGCCTAGAGCTTAACAATTGGAAAATAACCCAACAAGGGAAAAGCTTCGTACACTGATGATCACAAGTGTGCGAAGCAAAATCAATTTATATGGTTCTACAAAAGCTTCCCACATGTGAAGGCCTAGAGCTTCCCACATGCAAAGGTCCAAAGCTTCCCACATGCGAAGGCCTGAAGCTTCCCACATGCGAAGGTCCAAAACTTCCCACATGCAAAGGCCTAGAGCTTCCCACATGCGAAGGTCCAAAGCTTCCCACATGTAAAGGTCTAGAGCTTCCCACATGCGAAGGTCCAGAGCTTCACACATGCATGCGAAGGTCCAAAGCTTCTCACGTGTAAAGCTCTAAAGCTTCCCACATGCGAAGGTCCAAAGCTTCACACATGCGAAGGTCCAAAGCTTCCCACATGCGAAGGCCTAGAGCTTCCCACATGCAAAGGTCTAAACCTTCCCACATGTGAAGGCCTAGAGCTTCCCACATGCGAAGCTCCAAAGCTTCCCACATGCGAAGCTCCATATTCTACTCGCTGCCAATACCTTCATTTGATATATGGCATGTTAAATTTGGCCAAAGAACGTTGTTATGAATTTTTGAAGTTTTGGAATTAATTCGAAAATTTCCCAAAATTCCTATTAACTAGACAATGTGAGATCGAAATGGCTACGTGTCTGCCAATCTAAGTAGGGGGAAGAAGATGTAGGAATATTCTCGGTTGACCCAGAACAAATATTCCTAACGCCGCCAAAATATTCCTCAACGGTGTCGAATATTCCATCGAAAGCGTATATTCCGTTAAAACTAACGGCCGACGTCACGCGATGGGATGACGCCACCGATGGGGTACAACACAGTGGTGACACGCGTTGGCCGTGGCGACATCGCAGCCGGCGTTAAGGGCGACACGCGGTTTGCCGCGACACGCGGTCGCGCGCGGGCGGGCTGCCAAAGGTGCCACCTCCTCGCGCGCTATGGCGGGCGCTGTTTCGACTGCTTTCCTGGCTACAGACGGCTGACGCCGGCGACTGGGTGACGGCGGGGTTTAGGGGTTTTCAGTGCCCGGTAAATCGTTCGAGTCTGCTGCTAAAAATAGTATTATTTTTGGAATATTTTTCTATAGGGCCTATATTAATTTATATTAGGAGGTTCTAATTTTTCCCCAATATTAAATAGGTAATTCTTCTATTACCACACTCTCGGCGAGGCAACACCGAGATTTCACTCCCGATCACCTCGCGGAGTTGACTTTTGTTTTCATACTTGGTTTGTATGCTTGAAAATATTTATGAAATGGTTTTCTTACATAAGTTTAAATGTTTTGAGGTGCCATTTATATATATATATATATATATTTATGAAAATATATAGATTCTATGCTAGGATTGGCCGAGTCTTCTTAGCGGGTGACCTGTGATATATTTTAATTGTTATCCTAATTTCTCTGCCTCTTTAATCGATCCCGTATCCTAAAGCCTTTTCTTTGGGTATACATACGTTAGCGTTATGATAGCTGACCAAGGGTCACATAATCTAGCCGTAGTCTATCGTGACGGCTGTAAAGCAATGAATACTGGGTGGCCCCTGTGAGGCCAAGAGTGATTATGGACCAAAAAGGTCAAACAACTCTTTTTCAAGCTAACCTTGGCAGTGGCAAACACTGTGGTACCCAAACTCATAAGGTGGAATGAGATCACTCTGCCTAAAAGATGGATGTTGGTTTGCTAAAGACCAATAAGGCCTCTCTAGAATCGAGAACCTTCTGACATCAATCAGTTCGGTGACGGAGACGAGAGGTAAGATTTCAAGTACCGGTCTCAAAGCGTTAGTTTGACTCTTCTAGATGTAGCTGTATTCTTTTAGGACTACGAACCCGCTTTATTAAGGTCTATTTCATCCAATCGCTAACCTTTTGGATGCGTAACTGCACTCCAAATATTTTAGCAGATTACGAAGAATCTTAACAACATATCCGTATTCCTCGGCTACAAAGTTAACCCTGCATCACCCGGCTTGAGTAGAAACCCGATCTACCAGAGCCTCGTGGGTGGGAGTGATGGGGACTCCACGATTAATGTGATTTCCAGGACGAAGTTTACAATTGATTATCCTTTTTCATACTAGAAATTACATACATGCTAACAAGAGCAAAAGAGCCCGGATAGAAGTGCGTACATAAGTGACGTAAGAAAATGTGAGATGGTCGCATAAAAAGCATCATGGTTTTATGAAGGCAAAACAAATCAATTGTTGTTTTTTTCCTTTGAGATGTCATTTTGCAAAAAGAAAAGAATTACTTGAATACATGGAATATGTTAGTGTTATCATAACCCTTTCTTCAGACCTATAACACGGTGACAAGGTAAAGAACAAAAGGCCATCCACCCGCTTTAAACTAATCTTCATCAATGATCAAGGAAACCTTGCGCCCTCATGCGACACCAAATACACGATAGGTGAGTTATTCACCGCGCTTTAATAATTATACTAATCTATTCCCCGCATTTTCGGGGACGATTGCACTTCTAGAATAGAAACGCCCTGCAAAATGATGATTCTAGGTTAAGGCCCATTGCAGGTAAGAAAAAGGTCGAAAGACCAATGGTAAGTCCCATCAGAATCAACCTTGAAGGTTTTAATACAAGACGGCGTGATGAGATTTCTTTGGAAGAGTTAGCCTAAAAATTAAAAGCAAAGCAGTGGTGGTAAATGAGTGGGTTAGTGTTTCGCTTATCACCAAAAGAAACAATATTTGAGTTTCAATCACAATTACTAATCCCGAAATGGTGTAACAGAATGGGTTATGGTAGGAAAGTGAGATCAACTAATAATACTAAGAATTACTATCCTAGACCCACTCCTCGTTGATATTCACTTGAAGAAAATGATATGTTGAGTCGCACACTACGACTGGTCTATCGCTGAATGGAACATAGACTATTAAAGTGATTACTGTGTCCTCAATACCATGAGGCACATGATGATGTTCACGTCACAGCCCAAAATGAACACTGTGATCGATGTAGTAATTGCACATGCAATCGTGGCAGGATTCATTGGTCACCAAGAGGTTGCGGGATTTTAATTTAGGTCCCGTTGTTCGAAGCCGTAATGGATTCACCATTTAAGATGGAATCGAAGATGCCGTTAATACTTTAGTATACACTATCATTCTTCATTTTTTGGGAACAACTGAAAATCATGATGATAAGAATCGAGAATTGTTGATAAACTTAAAATGTCCCACACTATCTCATTTTAGATGGTACAAAGATGTTTTTATTCCCGTGTTTTTACTGCTCATATTGTAATGAGAGCTTCCGAAAGAGAAGTTTGTGTCAGACTACCTTCGTTGTTCACGATAAAGTTCGCGACGTAGACCTAAAAACAAGGGAGGAGGACATCCTGTGCAATATATCTATACCTATGGTGAACTAACTGCTGAAATTTGAAATAAGGTTTTAGCACCAGTAACGATTTGAAATTACGAAGTCCACTGCCAGGCTGGGTGTCACGACCAGAACTTGGAGACTTTTTGTGAACAGCTTAAGTTTCACTGGCCTTAAACCACCGACCAAAGCTCGGCCAAGAAAACAAGGACTCGTGAAGTTCATAAGCCCAATGTAGGGATGATAGTTCACCAAATTCTAGAATGTTCCAAAGTGGTAAGATAGGTAAGAACAGTAAAGTCCGGAGAATCCTCAATTCTAAATTTGTTTGCTATAAACGTGGTAAATACGGCCAGTTAACGACGTGTGATGAAGGACAAGATTAACAATCTTTCTCAGATGATACCAAGGGAATAGCTACGAGTTTATCGTTAGAATCCTCATCCTTCCGAGACTCGATAATGAAATCGAGCCCTTGAAAACGAAGAACTATTCAAAACAAGAACCGATGAAAGCAAGATGCAGGGGATGAATGTATGTAACACTTACATCTTGTGTTCTCACTCAATGAATAATTCTTGCAAGGCTTGACTTTAATAGGAGAAATTGATGATCCCGATAAAGAAAAGAAAAAGTCACAACCTATTCGGGAGATAAAAGAGGGAATCGTGGCCAAACCTTTGTGGAGAAGAAGGAGTTTTCTACCTTATAGTCCCCAAGACTGTGGTTCGATGTATCATTGTGAGAAGGTTAAGAAAGAATCTTCCATGGCGTGTAACTACAAGAGAAGATCAAAAGCATTAGAGAAGAGTCGAACAGCTTAAAGGTAAAGGTTCAAACACCGGAAGAACAGTTTCTGAAGTGGTGAACAAGTGAAGTTGGATTCTCGAAACTTACTTAGATACAATGCTTGAAGTTTTAAAATAATGAGAAGGCTGAATTTGAACCTAAAGGCGAAACTCCGTGTTAAAACATGTTAATAATAATGATACCGCTCTAATCGAAATGGTTATCTCTGTTATAACCTTTGTTGTTAACAATGTTGTTAAGTTTTCTATGGAGACTTTACTTGACACAAAAAGTGCACTCTCAATTGTATAAGAGAAGGGGTGATACCCATGAAATACTTCTCAAAACCAAACAAGGTCTAAGAAATGCTGACAACCAGCAGTAAAGATTGAGTATGAGGTTTCCGATATCATAGCTCCTTCAAGACGCGAGTTCCGCTTGCAACACCCTTTGCGATGGCAGGTGTTTGCCATCCCGCTATCCTAGGAGCTCCATTTATTAAAATGCTTTACCCATTCTCGCCCCGATACAGAATTAAAACTCGAAATTGATGGAATTAATGTTTTGTTTGAGTTTTCAAACCAATGTATTAGTTCTTATTATTAATCCTCAGAATCGAGAAATTGGCCTCAGGCATGGAAGACGTTAAAGATCCAAGCAATTTTAGTTTATTTTATAAACGCTTGTTTGGTTCGCGATTGCTCAGGACGCTTGTATATACCAGCAATAGTGTGCGAGCTGAAATCATTGCCTATGCTACAAGGATCGTGAAGGTTTAAGCCCATGCCAAGCAAGTCGACACGCTGTACCTGGACGAAGTACCACGGCGAAGAAAAGAAGAGAGCGACTGGCTAGCGGTTTGCCATATCCGTGCAAGAACCAATTGTACTCGTGATTTCGTTGTAACCTCACAGATTGTCCATTCAAACCGCCTTGACAAAATTGACTAGATTAAATTTAGGAAGAGTAGGTCAGTCGGTGACCTCATTTGTTCGGGGCTAAGTCAAGGTTTGAACGAGCACGCTCGGAAGAGGCTTGAACGAACCTAAGATTACTATTAACGGCTCATGCAAAGACGAGTTCGCCTTGATATTGTTCCTTTGTTTTTATTTACTACTTGTAAGGAGTTACTTTCTAATATTTGCAGTTTCCTATTTTCGAAAGCCACCTTCTAGTCTTACTTTCTATTTTTACCTTTTTACCGCAAAACCTGTTGTTTTATTTCCTTCAATTGTTTTTGGCAGGGGGAGGAATAAATAGCTTGTACCTTTTCTCAAGGAATCGAGATTATTGAGCCTCGGCATCCTCATCTCTGCCCAAAATCACAAAGGATCTCCTAACTTTGTCCAAAGCCCAACCATTTGACATCCGTAAACAGAAAGGTACAAACAAAAATCCTTTTCATTGGACTCAAGAAACTTTGCAAATTATTGATTTTTCCTGACTATCGACACCTAAAAAGGTCACCGAGTTTTATCCGAAAGATCATCCCAATAAGGCCCTCGAAAAATCCAGGTTCTCAAAAGGAATGTCTTCTCAAGTTGAAACTAATTCCATTAGCATTCTGCATCGTTATCGGCAGTTGATAACAAACATATGCTGATCGCATTTTCAAAACCGATTATTTTAAATGTCATTACTCCGAAAGAGCGAGATACTCTATACAAAATGTTTTTCCCGTAAAATCCTATTTTAGCCCGTGGGTTACACGCTTTTCGACACAAGATCGGTCGAAAATGTTCTTTGTTTTCAAAATATAAGATATACCCACACCTGGTTTTTACAATTTAAACTCGACGCTTCAAAGAATCCTACCTAACCGGTTTAAAGACTCGGTTGACACTTTATGTTGTTCCAAAGTCCACTCGATTTTGTGCATCAACATTTGGCGCCGTCTGTGGGAAACGACACTGATTTCTACTCTCACCACCTTGACCAAGCTCAGTCTTATCTTTCATACCTTTCTATTTGACCGAGTACCCATTTCCAACATGGGAAGCAAAGAGGATCCTTAGCACCTTTCTCCAAGCAAAAACGAAACTAAAGCTTGGCTTACAGTTGTATATCGAAAAAGAAGATCCAATTGAACACCTTAACCTTTTTTAGTCTACTATGGCGTATCGCATGCATAGTGATGAGGAGCGATGTCTTCTTTTTCCCTTCACTCTCTCTGGTAGAGCCCTTAACTGGTATTGTTGTCTTCAACCCGAGACGGTGGATTCCTTCGACGAACTGAGGAAACTTTTCGTGGCTCAACATATCTTCCAGACTGATCACTTGCACTCTGCAGATGACTTGTACACCATCCGCTAGAAGTCTGACGAGTCATTACACGAATATGCCGATCGCATTAGCCATGAGTACTTTTGTTGCGCCGAAGCTGATGAAAAGACAACCCTCAAAGCCTTCACAGCGGGCATGCGTGAGTGTTTCTTCAAATACATGATCAGTGCCAATATTTGGAAGACTTACTCCAAGGTGATGACTAAAGCTTACAATCATGCCTTTGTCGAAGCAAATATGTATACATCAAGGGAGCCCCTTTATGACCCTTTCCCTCAAGCAGGTAGGAAGTGAAAGCCCAGCTCTACCAAGTAAGAAGGTTTTGACCATCCAGACACATGTACGATACTATATACTCTAACTCAGAGCTTCAACGTGCATACTTTACTCAAGGTAAATAAAACTAAGTGGTACAACCAACATGGTTAGCCAAAAAAAGCAATATTCTGATGCATATTCATATATTTCATTAAGCTCAAACATTGGGTCATATATCCAAACAATGGATTCCATAGCAAAATATTCATAAGCAACATGCATACATGATCATCACTCATGTCATAAGCATCACTCATGTCATTCATTATAAACATCATACCTTCAACACATTCATACATAAGGCAACTGAGCTTCAGAAGGGTGTCAACATATATTTTTGCCCTTCGACATGTGTTACATTGCACCTTGGCAACTCGCCACTCTTCCCACCATCTAGGTGATGAAGGAACTCACCTTCACATCACCAACTACGTGATGAAGGGTACAACTCTAATGAACAATTTTACCCTTCAGCATGTGCCTCATTGTTTTCTAGCAACTTGCCATTCTTTCCACCAACTAGGTGATGAATGGTACAATTTGTACCTTAAACAATTTTTTTTTATCCTTCGGCAACCTGCTATCCATTCCACCAACCAGGTTATAAAGGAACTTACGTTCTTCCTACCAACTAGGTGGGGAATGGTACAACTCGTACCTATGAACTCTTAGCTTTCACAAACAATGGAAAACCCTCAAGCCTTACAATTCAAAAGGTCAACAAGTTTAACTCAACTCAACTAGGGAAGCACTTAAGCCCAACAAAGGTAATAGTCAACAACAAAGAGTATTATTACAAGCCAACAAGGGCTTCAATGTATGTCTGATGCTTCAACAAGCCAACAAAGGCTTCAATGTATGTGCAATGCTTCAACAAGCCAACGAGGGCTTCAACGCATACATGATGTGTCAACTTAATATTGCCTACAATTCTCTTCGACAAGTTATAAGCTTTACTAACCTAGAAAGCTACACATGGTATACAATGGCCAAATTTTTACAAGATTAGTGTCATCGACATGTCTATCGCAATATCATGGTGGTCACTTGCCAAAGCTCTACGACCATCTTGCATCTGCTTCAAGGCACTCAACAAGTACTTCAATTCGAAGCTCTTCAGCAAGCTTTAGACACCATCAAGGTTCAACGCACCAGAACGAGTTCAAACCTTCACTGGAGTTTAGCAAGGGACCAAATAAAGAAAAATTAAATTTATATGGTCTCGCGAGAACTTAAGACATTTCCCTTTTCAACAATGCAAACACATCAACCTTGGTGTGGGTTCCCAAAGGCATCATTGAAAGGGGTATGGTGCGAAGGAAGCTAATTTATAGGTTTTTCGAAGCCGTAATCACTTTCTACTCTAACATTTACAAGAACTCCGAAGGCAAATGCTTCAACATAAGTTCTTTGCTTCAGCAAGTGCGAAGGAAGCTAACAAGAGCTTCGGTGTGTGTGATACTCCTGTAGGCCAACGAAGGCTTCAAGCTATGTCTAGCATTTCAATTCAAGAAGAGAACTACAATGGCAATCAAGGGGTAGCTTCGCACACTGATGATCACAAGTGTGCGAAGCAAAATCTATTTATATGATTCTCTAACCCTTTATCAATTGGAAAATAACCCAACAAGGGAAAAGCTTCGCACACTGATGATCACAAGTGTGCGAAGCAAAATCAATTTATATGGTTCTACAAAAGCTTCCCACATGTGAAGGCCTAGAGCTTCCCACATGCGAAGGTCCAAAGCTTCCCACATGTGAAGGCCTAGAGCTTCCCACAAGCGAAGGTCCAAAGCTTCCCACATGCGAAGGCCTAGAGCTTAACAATTGGAAAATAACCCAACAAGGGAAAAGCTTCGTACACTGATGATCACAAGTGTGCGAAGCAAAATCAATTTATATGGTTCTACAAAAGCTTCCCACATGTGAAGGCCTAGAGCTTCCCACATGCAAAGGTCCAAAGCTTCCCACATGCGAAGGCCTGAAGCTTCCCACATGCGAAGGTCCAAAACTTCCCACATGCAAAGGCCTAGAGCTTCCCACATGCGAAGGTCCAAAGCTTCCCACATGTAAAGGTCTAGAGCTTCCCACATGCGAAGGTCCAGAGCTTCACACATGCATGCGAAGGTCCAAAGCTTCTCACGTGTAAAGCTCTAAAGCTTCCCACATGCGAAGGTCCAAAGCTTCACACATGCGAAGGTCCAAAGCTTCCCACATGCGAAGGCCTAGAGCTTCCCACATGCAAAGGTCTAAACCTTCCCACATGTGAAGGCCTAGAGCTTCCCACATGCGAAGCTCCAAAGCTTCCCACATGCGAAGCTCCA
>JAEHOF010000065.1:0-85381 GCA_018257905.1 Gillenia trifoliata | reverse complement strand
GTGGTGTGGTCACTCCCTTTACTGAATTTTAACTTGGTACTGAAAATGAAATTCTTTAACTTTTGTAGATTAGTGAATATGCCGAGCACAATGATTCAATTTTGCTCGTTATAATACCTGCATCTCAAGCACCTGAAGTTGCTTCATCTCGTGCCCTAAGAGTTGTCAAGGAGTACGACGCAGATGGTAAAAACATTTCTATTTAGTTTGTAAGACCCTTTTTCCCTACTCTAGGGAGTGGGTTGCTGAAATGTTGCTTTTGTTCTTTGATCTCTAATTGTTTTAATAATTATCAGGTCTTGTTAGTTTCTGCATGTTAGAGTTCCTGTTTAATCAACCCCCTCCATCATTCCTCTTCTTCCCCCCATTATTTTATTATACTGTTATGTTTAGTTGTTTGAAGTGATTGAAAGGAAAATCAAATGTTGATTACAGGTACCAGAACCGTTGGTGTTATTAGTAAGATAGACCAAGCTGCTTCAGATCAGAAAGCACTTGCTGCAGTTCAGGCTCTTCTGTTAAATCAAGGGCCATCAAGAGCATCTGATATTCCTTGGGTTGCTTTAATAGGTCAATCGGTTTCAATAGCTTCTGCACAGTCTGGAGGTTCTGAAAGTTCTCTAGAAACTGCCTGGAGGGCTGAAAGTGAAAGTCTGAAGTCTATTTTGACCGGAGCTCCTCAAAGTAAGCTAGGAAGAATAGCATTGGTGGATGCTCTGGCACAGCAGATTCGGAGCCGTATGAAAGTTCGACTTCCAAACCTCCTTTCTGGGTAAACTTTCCTGAATTCTGTTTATCTTGTTTTATAGTAGTCTTATACATTTTCATATTATTCAAAACACACAGCTTTAGGCTATGTTTGGTGCTGTTTCACACAAAATGGTCTTTTCTTTTCTAAAAACTGACTGTTGTGTTAGTATCGGAGTCTTGAACCTAGCTTCCACAAGAAGAAAAAAACCCTGGCTTCTGTAAAAGTGAAGAAAAACTTGGCCACCTACCAGTTGCCACCATCTCCCCTCACTGTCTGCTTCTAGGGAGATGGCCCCAGTTATGATCACATCATACTTCCTATTATTTCAATGTTTGAAGACTTTTTGCTGCTGTTTAGTCAGGGTTATTTTCTTGTTGGTACCTTGCTTTTTTAGGGATAGATCTGGAGTTGTGGATCCATTTTTGTACTGATCCACTTCGTCCCAGATGCTTTTTAGGTTTCTGGTTTGTGGGGGATTATTTTCTAGTACCTTTACTAATTATGAGATACACATTCCTCAAAAGATTTAGAATAATTTATTAATTTACAGTTTTCTGCATTTCTAAGTGGTTCTCAGATATCACTTGGCCATTCCACTTTCATTGGCCCAATAAAATTAGCTCAATCAACACTTTTAATATATCTGTAAGTATCTATACGACATGAAAACTTACTGATCGAACCGCTACCTTGAATAATATACATTCCCTGCTTCAACTGTGGTAAATTTGTTTCCTTCCAAATTAATTGGTCAGTATCAACTTATACTTCTTTTTATTCTTTTCCAGGTTACAAGGGAAGTCTCAAATAGTTCAGGATGAGTTAGTAAAGCTTGGTGCGTCTATGGTGCAGAGTGCTGAGGGTACCAGATCTCTAGCTTTGGAGCTTTGCCGTGAATTTGAGGATAAGTTTCTCCAACACATTACATCTGGTGAGGTGAGTTCTTTTAGTTAAATGGTCGACTTGTGTGTGCTAAGTATTTTTGTTATGTACCTTTTTATTTCCTTCAAATTATTGATAAATACAACAACAAGAGATTGAATAGTTCATATCCTCATATAAGAAAGGTAGATGAGTGGCAACAAGATTCAATTCCTCCCAAGCCAACGTCCCACCTTAAAAGTGTATATTTATTTTAAAATCTTGTAATGTGCTGAGCCTCCTGTTTTAATCAAGATGTTTGTCTGACTTTGAGATCTTGAAGGTAGGCTTAAAATCTCATTATTAACTCATTGCCTTGGGTTTATAGACGCAATCCATATTGTAGTAATAGAAGAGTCAATCTTAGATATCTAAGGTTAATATGTTGTTCTATTTCCATGCTTCTATCAGTTGGTCATTCAACTTTTTTTTTCCATTGTAATGGATCATAAATTCTATTAGCTTCAATTTGTTTTTTGGGATAAACTGGTCCGTTTGTTAATACTTTGTGGTTTCTCACATTTCTTTATGATTTTGCGAATAGTTGAATCTTTTAGTGTATATAGTACTATTTAGTTTCCTATGATGAGAGAGAATGTTTCTGGTTTATGTTATTGTCATGGAATTATTTGGATTATTAGTTCATGTGGTTTTAAAACTTTCTCTGCAGGGTTCTGGATGGAAAATTGTTGCGAGTTTTGAAGGAAATTTTCCAAATAGAATAAAGCAACTCCCATTAGACCGACATTTTGATATCAATAATGTGAAGAGGGTATGTTTTGTCTGTCTTGTTTTTCTGAGGTTTAAAATTTCTTAACTTCACATGACCTTTTGCTATCATTCTCTATCAGATTGTGTTGGAAGCAGATGGTTATCAACCATATCTCATATCTCCTGAAAAGGGGTTGAGATCTTTAATAAAAGGGGTCTTAGAGCTTGCAAAAGAGCCATCACGTCTTTGTGTGGATGAGGTAATCCTAGCTATGTCTTATTTTGCTTCTGCACTAGTTTGAATTCCTTGTACCTTTTCTGTTTTCGAGTGTACAGCAGCCTACCATGAAATCTTTCCCTTCATTCTTTCCTCCTTTTCTTATTGAGTTAATTATAATTTGATTTTCTGTGGCTGGAGCCATTGAAATCTCTTATGTTGATCTATTTTTTTTGTCTTTAAGATTGTATTTACAGTATGCTTTCCGTTGTAGTCATTATTTGCTCTAAACTTCCTTGGGTTTATTCTGATATACAATAATAATGAAGACCCATTCCGTTGTAGTCACTGCTGTTTGATCATAGTATGGACAATTGTATGCCACGTCTCCAGTAAATGATTGATAAGGAGTTCTTGGTTGATTGATTATACAGGTACACCGTGTCCTGGTAGATATAATTTCTGCTGCTGCAAATGCTACACCAGGTCTTGGAAGATACCCTCCTTTCAAGAGGGAGGTATGATACCTTAAATATTGTTCAGTCTTTTTGCGTTTAGCTTTATATTTTACACAATGGTTAATCCAATGAATAGATTCTGTACCGCTTAATTTATTTTCTTCAATTTTTTTCAAGGTTGTGGCCATTGCAAGTGCTGCATTGGATGCGTTTAAGAATGAAGCAAAGAAAATGGTGGTTGCACTGGTAGATATGGAGCGTGCTTTTGTGCCTCCCCAACACTTCATTCGCTTGGTGCAAAGAAGGTAGAATCTATTTTTTTGTTTTACTGTTGATACATAATACCCAGTAGGGTTCCAGGCTCAAACTGTTTAAGCTTGCATGTGCAGTCAATTCCTTTAGTTGCTGTGTTATGGCATGTTTAGTAGATTTTTGCATGTGCAGATGGATAATCAATAAGTGGGCACCTTAATGTCATATAGTTTTTGAGAGTTCATAGAATGTCTGCCTGCTCATGTTCGAATACACATCATGTCCCCATGGACTAGTTTATTACAATTGTTTGTTTTTTAGTCAATATTCTGATGTGTATTTATGCAGCTTGTTATACAATATATTAATTCTTGGTCTATTACAGGATGGAGAGGCAGCGTAGAGAGGAGGAAGTGAAAAATCGATCTTCAAAGAAAGGACAAGAGGCAGAGCAAGCAATAATGAATCGGGTATGGGACTGACTCTTTGTAGTTGTGTAAATTGTGATTAATGAAAATGAAAATATTAAGTAGACATGAATTTCCTTTACATATAGAGTGCTAATTTTTCGACCTTTAATTATCTAAGCTGCGTGTTCATTCTGTTCTTTATCCGCCTTTTTTAGGCAACTAGTCCTCAAACAGGGGGTGATCAAGCTGGTGGAAGCATGAAATCAATGAAGGATAAGGATAAATCTGGTAAGGATGGCAAAGAAGTACAGGAGGCAACTGGTTTGAAGACCGCAGGTCCTGAAGGAGAAATAACAGCAGGTTGTATGCAAATGCTTGCACATATTGACTTGTTGGAACAGGGTTTATGGGTAGATCATACATGTGATACAAAGTAGGCACTGCTGCATGTTGTATTAATATCTTTGGGAAACAGTTGGTCTGCTGCTGCCATTTTTTTTTCTTGAGTTTTCCTAATTGAATGCACTTTAAGTGGTATTTATATTTTCATTTAGCTAGACACCAATACTTTTATAGGATATATGTGAAACAGTTTTATTTTATTTTGTAACTTAGAATTACCTATGACAATGTTCCATGGATGTTAGCTATGCATGCTGTTAGTGCATTGTGCTGAATTTAAAATCGTTGAAAAATATTTGGCAATTAGCAGAGCAATTACTTCATTTTTTGTAAAGTTTTGCAAAAATGCATGAACATATTCTTTAGAGACCTTTGAGGGTCACCCAGGAAATGTTTAAACATACATGGCAGTCTTTTATGCTCTAATTCAATCACCCGTCCCCTGATTCATAATTATTAAAAATGATGATATTAACTGTGAGAAATTTGAACTCTGAAAAGCCCCTGTACTTAAAGAAAATAGTGTAATTAATCAAGGAAATGTAAGGTGTAATTATGGTCATGTATTGGTTTTTCCCCTATCTTTTCACAACTTTACATTAGGATGCTAGCTGAATTCTTGAAAGAACCTGTACATTAGTGGGAAATGACCAACTTTAAATTTTTGAAACCATCTTGGGTTGGTTTTAATTGGCGGGGGTTTGCTTAACCATGTAGATCTCTTAAGTTTTATAAATTGCATGTATTAATGCTGAAGTTTGAAATATCTGCAGGTTTCTTGTATAAAAAAAGTGCCAAAACTAATGGATGGAGCAAGCGATGGTTTGTTTTGAATGAAAAGACTGGAAAGGTTTGTAAAATTACACTCATACGCCTGATAAATCGGGGCTTATACAACTGCAATGGATTATGGTGTTCCAATGGATATGATGCATCAAATAGGCGACATGTGCTGATGGGATCTTTGTATAATTTGATATGCATGAAGTTTTTAAAGGCAGTGATCATTTTGAGTTTATTTAAACTAGTATTATTTTCCTTTGCTTGTGGGGGGTTTGTACAAGTTTGGTACATTATATACGCGTCGCAAGATGTTGGAAATAGTCTTTTGTTTGCCTCATACATTATTTATCTGTATTGCACTTCTGAATTCTGGATTATGAATGTATTGATGTTATTGATGCTGCTTTTACTCTTACAACTTGTTATGTGGAAATACCTTGACCCTTCCTTTATTTCACAGCTTGGCTACACCAAAAAGCAAGAGGAGAGACACTTTCGTGGTGTCATCACTTTGGAGGTATTCGAATTGCTCAATGCCTTACCTCTTCAAGTTTCATATGATTTAGTTATCTTACTCCCATCTGTTGGACTTGCATAGGAAGTCCCCTGGAAGGAATATATAGTGTAATCCAATGACTAGAAAGTGATATGTTTTGATGCTGGGCTTTTTCTTCTGAATGTGTTTCCCTGAGGTTCTATGCTACCGTTTTGACTGGGTTGAGATTAGCATATGCACACGGTTTGAGCTTTAGGAAACCAAGTTAATCCCTTGAAAGTATAATGGAAATTCAGAATTGTGAAATCATATACATAGAACTAAATGCCTGTTGGGGTTAACAATATGACCAACATTTCAGATGGTAATGTAAATTTTGTTAGTTTTCTCATATGATTGATATTGATGCAGTTGCATATCAATTTTGTCATATTGGTGCATGCACAGAAGCATTATATTGAACATGTCAAAACAGCATATGTGTATGTTAACAGTGGCCATTACACCATTCAGTATAACAGTATGGTGCTGCATTCCAATGGCGACAATGACCAAGCCCATAATTGCTTTGCAGGAGTGTAATATTGAAGAGGCTTCAGATGAGGATGAACCACCTCCATCAAAGAGTTCAAAGGACAAGAAATCAAATGGACCAGAAAAATCACCTAATCTTGTGTTTAAGATAACTAGCAAAGTTCCATATAAAACTGTTCTGAAAGGTATATCCTCGTTTTTGGTCATCGTAGTTGTCTGCCAGTGGCTTCATCCAGTCTCCTGCAGGAGTTCATTATCATCAACCTAAAATCCGTTTTGTCTTGCAGCACACAGTGCCGTTGTTCTAAAGGCAGAGACTGTGGCAGACAAGCTAGAGTGGATAAATAAGATTGGAAAGGTTATTCAACCTTCTAAAGGACTACTGAGGGGTGCATCAACTGAAGGTGGTCCTACCATGCGACAAAGTCTTTCTGACGGTTCTCTTGTGAGTTGCTGACTTCGGTAACTTTTATAATTCTGTTACTATGAATGTATGAATGTGTATATGTGTGAATGTCCTTTGTGAATTCTGTTATTCTGTTATTTATTCTCTTTGTATCTTCAGTGTTGGATTATCTATTTCTTTGTAGTTGTGATTGCTTATATGTCAATGATCCACTGTATATTGTGTGCCTGTAACCTTAGCTAAAGATCCATTATTAAATTTTTTAAACACATATACCAACAGTATGAAAAACATGTACCGACCAGAGACGGACCCAGAGCTGGCTGAGGTGGGTTTTAGCCCAACCAAAATCTGAATCAAGAGAAATAGCCTAGGTACATTAGTCAATCTAGCCCACCTGAGTTATACTAGTCCAACCCATTCAGCCTAAAAAATAATAAATTATTCCCGTTGCACATGTAAACACATCAGCTTTTCCCTTTCAGTCTTTCAGTCTCTCTCCTCTTGATTAAACTTGTCTCATCTCTTCTAACCCATAAAAATTCATGGCTGTGACTTTATAAATTTAATAAAAAGCACTAAAAAAACCTGAGATCAACTTTTTTATGTTTCTTTTGGTATCTTAAGAGGCTTACCTATTTCTTTGTAGTTGCGATTCCTTATGGCCATGTTTGGGTGAAGGATTTCCAAGTTCCAAAGTATTAGAAATGGATCGCAAAAAATGAGATAGGAGGGATTAGATAAGCCCTCCATCAGCATTACAAAGGCAGGTAAGAGGGATTTGCAAATGACACCTTCTAAGTGGGGTTTTGCTAATCCCTCTCATATACCTTTGTAATGCTCATGGAGGGAGTTTCTAATCTCTCCTATCTAATTTTTGCTATTCATTCCTTGCTAACTTGATCTCAAAGTCTTTGGGGCTAGGAAATCCCTTAATCAAGCATAGCCTATGTGCTAATTTTCCACTGTAATATTGTGCACCTGTAGCCTTATTTTTGTATATCTGAAGCGTCAAGTTGTCATATCAACCTCTTTTTAGGATACAATGACTCGAAGACCTGCTGACCCTGAGGAAGAACTCCGGTGGATGTCTCAAGAAGTTCGTGGTTATGTTGAAGCTGTTTTGAATAGTTTGGCTGCTAATGTCCCTAAGGTAGATCGGCTTTGTATTTGTTGTCCTTATGATTGGACATTTGGAAAATGCTTTAATGAATTTTGTTATCGGTTGAGCAGGCAGTTGTTCTTTGCCAAGTTGAAAAGGCCAAGGAAGACATGCTAAATCAGCTATATAGCTCTGTCAGGTTAACTTGATATTTTCTGTCCGTCTTTTCATCTATCTATCTTTTTTTAACGTGGACTTGCTAAGCCTTGAAAGGCTGCTTTTCTCATGTTATTTGTGTAAAATAATAATTTTGTTTGATAAGTATTTTCATTTTTCTGTGGGTAGTGCTCAAAGCACAGCAAAGATTGAAGAGCTGCTTCAAGAGGATCATAATGTGAAGAGTAGGAGGGAGCGCTACCAGAAACAGTCATCACTCCTTTCCAAACTAACACGCCAACTCAGCATTCATGACAACCGAGCAGCTGCTGCATCCAGCTGGTCCAACGGTGGTGGTGGTGCACCAGGTATGCAATAGGAAATGTTATCATTTTGTTTTGATTTGATTATAAAATTATATATTCTCGTAACTTGCTTATTCTGGAGTAGATGAATATATAAATAATAGAAAGTGCTTATAATTTGTAGCATATCTTGCCAATCGTACCTTAGTAATTTTAGATTTTTTTTCTTTTACTTGTCACCTGGAAACTGGAAAGACCCCTGATGGTGTTCATCCTCTGAATTCTTATGCAAATGCTTCTCGTCTTTTCTAACAATGGGGGACCTTAATGTTGATCTAAACTTACCTTTGCGCTTTTGACTTCTATTTGCATGGTAATTTATGGACATTGTGTGTTGTTAATTTTGCAGAAAGCAGCCCAAGATCTTCATCCGGTGGTGCATCAGGTGATGACTGGAGATCCGCCTTTGATGCTGCCGCCAATGGTCCAGTTGACCGTAGTTCTTCATTATCTAGATCTTCATCTAATGGTCACAGCCGCCACTATAGTGATCCAGCACAAAATGGTGATGTGAACTCTGGTCCAAACTCTGGTAGCCGTCGGACTCCAAATCGGTTGCCACCTGCACCTCCAGGTTCTTCAGGCAGCAGATACTTTTAGATGCGCTACTAGACTGATTAATTGAAGATTTATATTTCCCCTTGCATTCTTGGTGGGTGAAGACCGCTGCGCCCTACTTCTTGATTTTTCTAGTAGAATATCCTTTAGGCAAAGAGAGAGGGTGTGTACATAGAAGATTACATTCCTATCAGGTTCGTACGGCTTTCCCCGGTATCACAAGCATGGATTCAAGGCATACTTGAAAAACACTCATATATTCCTCTATTCAATTTTATTTTTCTTTCTGCTCGTAGAATTTTATTTTAATTTTGCTCTTTTTTGTCCATTCATTTTTGGATACTAAAGCTGTATTTGCCTGTCATGATTTTGATTTTTGATATGTATGTTCTCAAGCTTTTGATGGGTTTGTAACATCTGGATCTGGATTGCCCTCTCGTCTCTTGGGGGAGAATATGGATATATATATATGTACTATATTTTCTCTCGAGCGCTTCAACCTTCCCAATTTTATGGCTGCAAGATTCCAATTTATGATATTTCTTCTAGTGTGAAGATTGGACGAAATCATCAAGTATTTCCCCTTTTACAAATAATTTGTTTAATTTCTTTTCCTTCTTAATTAATTAGCTAGCTATTGCACGGGTGAGCTAGCTTTGAGTTTGCTTATTGCTGCTCTCGATGTGCACTGACATGACACATTGTGCAAGAAACCAGATTTGAATATAATAATGTTTGTTTTTCATTTCAAATTGAAATCGTGTTGAATTCAAGTGAAATTGTTTTGAGAACACCTGTGTTTCCCAATGAAACCTTTAATTAAGATGAAAAATAGCCTTTATACCTTTTGCAGCCTCATTCCAATAAGAACCCCATTCGTATTTGTGTAGCTAATTTCGCGAATTTGAAAGTGGCCGTCTTCTTCAAACTTATGTGGAAATTTAAGGTTGAGGTCAGTCGTTCTCAAGTTATGGAAGCTGCAAATGCATGCACCCTTCAAGAAGTTATGTCCATATCTCCTGGTTGGGTTTTGTTAGTTGTTTTTTGGATAGTAGTTTTTGCATGTGCAACAATGGAAGGTTGAACTTCAATACTACATTGGATATTAATTAGTTTTTAGCAGTGTTGCATTGCCAGGACAAACGGTTTTAAGACTTGTTGACTCTTGTCACTTTTTAGATGGTAGTGTTTTATGATGGAAAATGAAATCATTTCAGTTTTCATAGAAGTGCAGCAGAAAATATTTTTTTACCTAAACTGTTAGCACGACTCAACCCTCTGAATTTCAATAACGCGTGGGAGTTGAAAATAATAAAAACTAATAAAACTATCATATTCAAATCAAATATTAATTATAAACAGTCAATAATAATTTATTACTAATAAGGACCACAAATAAAAAAAAGAAAAGGCAGTGACATTTTCATAAATAAGTTAAATTTTGGTGGCACTAACTATTTATACACAATTATGTCAAGTGTTTATACACAACATGTGTATAAACAGTTGACTTCATTGTGCATAAACAGTTGGTGCCACTAAAGTTCAACTTGTTTACAAAAATGCCACCGCCTTTGACACTCCCTGGATTTGGCCCAAAATAAGCTCGAGCATGTGAAACTTCACAATACTTTAAATAATAAAAAGTAACTACTTCAAAGTCTCCAAAACTGAATATAAACATTTTCATAACTATTTCTTAATTTATGCCTCAAAATGAAGGAGTAGGCTACAGTGCTCGCAAGCATTGAATGCTTACATCGATCTCACCATTAAAAGGAGGGAGGAGGGAGGAGAGAGGGGGGGAAGGAGGGTGAAATCGGTGTGAGCATTCAATGCTTGCGAGCACTGTAGCCAGTCCCCAAAATGAACTATAAAGACTTTAAAATCCAGAACAAATGTACAAAATATCTAATGTACAAGGTGTTGTCAAAACAACTATAAAAACATCTAATGTCTTCCAAAATGAACCAAAATCTTCAATAGCTCTTCAAATACATCTAAAATATGCCAACTTCTCACCCCAAAATTTTCTGAAAAGGAAGAGAAAAATGGTAAGCTACAAAGCTTAGTAAGCAACAATATCTGAAACAAAGTGATTCAAAAGCACAATTAAAAGAGTTGAATTCAAAGGCTGCAATACAATGAACACATAAATTCAATGAATCAATAACAATACAAATAACTTATGAGATTCCTTGTTAGTGAATCCAATGAGACCTTATTCCTATGGTGGTCGCATGAGCCTTATTACCACTTGATCAGAGGTCCAGACTCTTTCACAAGGAATCCACAAACATTATGATTTATACAAACTGAATCAACCACAAGTTCAAATGCTATTCGATGTTCTAATACAAACACTTTGAAAAATGAAGTAAAGATAATGGAATCTGAATCAATAATCAAATGAGGTTCAAATATCAAAAGAGCCAAGTGAAGGCTGAATCAAAGCTGAATAACAAAGTAGTTCAAAGATTTAAAAACATGAAAGCAAAACAAAACAAACAACACAAAGAAACTTACGTGATTCTAAACACAATAATACTTACAAAATACTTACATGAAATGAATACTTCTGATTATTTACATATTCATTTAGCTTGAAACCATGAAATTCAGCAAGGTGCTCATGCAGGGACAACTTTCTTTGCAGCAAGTGATATTACTTTATTTGAGTTTGGTTGTTAAAGGTGAACTTCCTTTGCATGAAGTTTGCTTTAATGTGAACAACAACTTTATGATGATGCTGTTTGAGTGCCATTATATTCTTTTTAAAAGTTGGAGCAGGTATGCTGGTGCCAAAGGACGACATTCGGTCTTTGACACAACATTGTGTGTAGCTGGCTTTACAAGCAGCTGCAATACATTACACACTGCCCAGCTCTCCTTTGTGTGTAGGTATTGCCGTCTTTAGAATTTTTGTCTAAAAGGCATATTAAACTTCCTGTTTGGCCAAGAATTTTAAACGTAGAACATGTACTGCTTTGCTTCAAATTTGATTACCAAAAATTTCTCTTCCACAACAGCTATGTTTGACTAAAAATGAGCGATGTAATGTGTGTAATTTTAGTAGAAAGTGCATGGTTTTGTTTGCATGACTCCTCTCTGCTTCTTCATCTTCTACTAACTACATATAATTAACTATTAAAATTTAAAAATTTGTATTATATAGTCAGGATTAGACTTGAATTAGAGATCTAAATGAAAATATTTGTAATGGTATTAACTTTTTAATAAAAGTATACTTAAATTTAAATTGTGATATGATAATTGTTATTAGTTAAAATGTGAAAGGGATATGAAATGAAATAAAATTTCTTTAGTATAGCAAAAGAAGGGTAGTATAGGCATTGTAAGAAAAAAGGAACATGCTCCATAATTTAGAGTATGGTGGCAAATACTCTATATATAAAGTGAGAATGATTTCACCGGTGAGGAAAACGGAGTTCCATGATCTCCACATCCCTTATCCAATAATATATTATCATATGCTACTTTTTCTCCCACATGACTATATTTTATTAGATCGGAGCAGGTGCGTGGCGAGGTGAACCCAACCTTATCCTCTCTACAAAAAATATCTCTTTTCTTCACTCTGTCTTCTCTCAACTCACTCTCTCTCTCTCTCTTCTCGTACACATGAGAGTAAGGCAACACCACCATTCTTGGAGATTCAACCCCAAACCACTACCATGACCACGTCCTCACAGAACTCAAATACGACCTTCGTTTTGTGAAAACGAACCCTGTCGTTCTAAAACTCCCAGCCGGAGGTAGCTTTGGCGGATTCTCGCCATTCAAGGTAAAAGTAAGCTCCATCACTTCAACCATTCACTTTGTCTTGTTGAGAAATATTGTTTTCATGTGCTAAATGGTGAGGTTGGTTGAAAATCGAGGATTTCTGGTTTGCAAACTCCAACGACTTTGCGGTGAAATCCAACGATTTTACGGCAGTCTTGTCGGAGTCAACGTGTCACATCGGGGCCAGAGCTCATGTGGCATAATATGCCCGTTTTTGCCACGTCTTCATGGTTTTGTTTACGGGAACTCACGATCCAACTTCCCAGTGGGTCACCTATCTGGGATTGCTCTAGCCCAAACTCACTTAACCCGGGTTGTGGAATATGAAGCAGAGTGAGCTCCCAAAATGTCTCATGCTAAATGGAGGTGAGCATGTACATATAAAACATCACCACCTCTCTGTTGGTCAATGTGGGATGTACAAGGGACGAGGGGTCGAGGTCGAGTCGAGGTCACCAATTGAACTATCATCCTTTCTGAAATCCGATTCTAAGTTGAGCTAGGAGCTACCTCAAAGTAGTTGAAACCTAGACTTTGAACAGAGATTCTCGGATCTATTTCGAGACGAGTTTCGTCATTTGTACCCTGAGTTGGTAAAATCTTGTTATTCATCTCTTGCTTCATTTTGACATATAGATCGTGAGAAAAATGGTTGAAGTTTTGACTCTTATTTTATCAGCGAGATTTCTGGCCAAAAACCGGAATCGGCAAAGAATCCGAGTTGGTGGATGGCGGTCGACGGCGACCCGGCGTTGGCTAGAAGAAAGAAGATGAGAGTGCTTTACTTGGTGACATAATATGTAATATGACGCAATGTGATACGTTAAACCAAGGTATATTTAAATTTAGCTTTTGTAAGCTTTAGCAGCACGTGGCGGCAGCACATGGCGGCTTGTGGAGGTGTAAGCGGCGCGTGAACATGTTTAGTACTTTCAAGCACCTATTTAGCTAAACAAAGGTGTTTTGTGTTTTCAACAAATAACTTTGAACTTGTGAGTTGTTTAATAATTAGTATAGTGAGCGTCACGTATAGGGGAGACTTATCCCTAGGAGTATAGAGACCAGGCAATGACAAGGAGGCTACAATGTTTTTTCAACCTATATTATTATGTTATATAGTTTTTCGCGAGGTTTTATGAAATGTTTTCACATCATGCTATGCTTTTTACGAGTATAAATTATAAGAATAAATATAGTGTGTTATTGAGATTTGTAAAATTATGATGGCATGATCATGCTTATTTTGTTCTTCGATCATACATACTTACATCACGGTGTTTAGTATCCGGCTGACTAGAACTAGCATCACATGGATGTTCACCTTTATTATGCTCACCTTAAATCCATTGTAGGTGCCCACTTGTACTAGGACACATTAGGCTTCTAGTACTTGTGTTTTTCATGTTTAGCGTCGACTATAAGTGATTGTGATATGAGCATAGATTTATAACACCCCGTCATTCCCATGTAACTAATTTATGCATAGGCTTGTGTGTTTTCATATTTTGATGAGTATATTGTATTATATGTTGAAGATACTTGTGATTTTTTTTTCGTATTCTTGGTATAACTACTTTTATCTTTTATTCTTGTGGTTTACATATTATTTGTAGTATGATTTTTTGGAAACTATACGGTTTTTTACAACAAGGGAGTTGTTATGTTATAAAAAGTAAAGGTTTCATAAATCCTTATTTTTGCCCATTCACATTTTATGTTTTGCGCCCATTAGGGACTTAGTGGCGGCGGGGATCTTGGTTTTTCGACATTCGCTTTAGCTAATGTAGAAATTTTTTGTCTGGCAGTAATCATAAGCGTAGGTGAATTGGATAATATTTTACTCTCCGTTTGTCGGTGGGTATTTTTTCTCTAAAATGAACTTACATGTGTTTTGATTTTCTCGGCATTGAATAATAAAGGCTCAAAATAATTTTAATACACCCAGAGCCGAATATCACGTGGACACCCGGTTTCGGGCGTGTGACTTTCATCAACTCCGAGGTAATGAAGTCATAGAGTGATTAAAATAAGAATTTAATGATGAAATACGAGGAATCTTGAGATTAATTTAAAGTAGAGATACGGAAGTGCTTGGTGTGGGTTGAACCCAATAATACACAATTATCGAGGCTAGGGTGCGTTAAGAAATTTAAAGAATATTCCTATCAGTAGGATAGATATAAACATAGTTGGAGAAATACAAGTACACCTACATCCCACAGTGTAGAGTGAAGGTATCGACAATGCCCACCCAGCTACTTTCTTGGAAGCTAAAAACCTAGGTCTGAAGGAAAACAAGGTGAGTGGGCCAAATCTACGAGTTTAGAAAACCTTTCGAAAATATGGTTTGTATCCCTACATTGTAATACCGTCAGATTTATAAAAAATACTTTAATAATAATAATAAGCAGTATAATGATGATCTCTAATGTACACAGGACCACGCCAAAAAGGATACGGGTAGCATTAAACAATAACTACTTGGCCATTAAAACCAACATAATACGAAACACATATCATAGCACACAAGTCATGCGAAAGTAGCTACATAGCCCAGTGAGTGTTTCACATAATAGGCAGCTCTAGCACCACATGCACGTGAAGGGTGGCCTCAATGTGCGTCCGCAACAAGTCTGAGTCGCTGGCGACATAGGCAGTGGCACCTACAATGGATTCAAGGTGAGCGCGTGTCGGTGCGTGGGAACATACGTGTTGGTCACTCGGACGATTGCTAACATCGTGCTAAATGCAATATAGGTAAAAACCTTAAATGCATTATAGACATGCCAACGTTGTTCAAAATGCGTGCTTGACATGAAGAAATACATCAAAGATATCGTAAATAAGTCATTTCGCGAGTTTCGCCGTCATGGCATGCTATACAAGTTCATAAATCACGAGTTGAACACATTTGAGAAGCAATAATAATTTAATAAGATAGGGCCCACTCCTTGGTATGTGGCGAGATTGGCTTGTAGAGTATCTAGGCTGGGCCGGAACTCCTCGAGATAGGTCTCACCTATATGAGAAGTTACTATACTAATCATTAACTAAGTATAGTATCCAAAGAATTACGGAAAAAGACACAAATTCTTCACACAGTTTGCTCAAATTGGAGGTCTAAAACACCTCAAAATTTACCAACGCCACCACCCCTAGGTAGTGCACGCGTAAGTCACGGTCGCCTCGCCGAAGAAAGGCGGTCCGAAAAATATTAGCTCCCACCCAGCGCCAACACGCGGCTGGAAAAAGAGAATCGAAACGCGGCCCACCCCAGCGCTGACTCCACGCCGAGAATCCAAAGTCAACGGTCAAGTCAAAGTCGCGGCGTCGGCGTTGGCCAGGAAGTTCAACGGCGTCGGCCAGTCGGTTTGAACGATCTTTGACGTCATCAGGCACCGATCTGGCCGGGCTGAGCAGATACTGCTTGGCGTCATCGTTGGCGTCATTTCCGTTAAATCTTCTTCCTTTTTCGATGGCGGCGCGCCATGTGGCGGCCTTTTTGCGATCGCCGGATTTGGGTTTTAGCCTTGAGAATTGCAAGAGTTTTCAAAGCTTCTACTTCTTCATTTCTAAGCCAAATTTTGATCTTTATATCAAAATGGAAGGCGGAGGCAGTAGAGTTCAAAATGCTTACCAACACCCCAAAAGGTGGCCGGAGTTGGTAGAAAAAAGCCTCGAAAGATTCGGCCAAGGTGACTTCTCAGGGTGCAGGTGACTTTTCAACTCGGGCCTTGGGTTGGGTTCCCAAGGTCTCAAGGGTGGTTACGTATGCGAGTTTGAGCTTCCTCGAGACTCAGAGATCAAAGGTTTCGAAATCGGCTAAATCGAACTAATGAAGCGGTTTTCCGAGTTTTACGGGTTGCAAGTTTGGGGTCCTGGATTTCAAAGCCACCCCGAGTTGGCCAGGTTTGAACACAAAGAATAGGTAATTGTGGTTGAATGAAGAAAACCAAAAAGAAATTCAAGGAAAGCCACGGGGGTGGCTTTAGAAAGATTACCGTTTTAAGGTTCGTCCCCTTGGGCTTTGGGTTGCGAAAAAGCTCCCGGTGGCTTGCATTCAACAAGAAAGAACAACAGGGTTGGTTTCACGAAGAAAAATGAAGGCAACCATGAACTCAGAAACCCGCAGGTCAGCTTGAGAAAAATCTGCAAATCTGAGTTTTTTCCCGAGGTTTAAGACACCCATGAAGAAATGCAGGGTTCAGTTGAGGATTCTCGAGGTGAAGATGAGCCGACTTCGGTTGTTTGTTTTGGGTGGTGAAAGGTGAAGCCAGGGAGGTAGGAGGCCAGGTTTGGTGGTTTTGAGATTCGAGAAAATAAAATGGGGGGGATGAATGTGTACAACGACACATGAAGTAAATGACAAAAGTACGTCTTTTCCACAAAATGTGGGATGTCTTTGAATAATGAAATCGATTACTTTCTTTGGGCTTATTACTTGTGGGTAAACGGATCCAAGTATTTTCTACTCATCTATTTCACTTTGTTTATTTCAAACTACTCGAGCCATATTGTACTCCTACAGTCACGATTTGGAATATTATACCGTGAGGCAAAGTTTGTCTTGTTCTGTGGTTTGTCGGTGATACTCCGTTATCATAGCTAATCAAATCGCTTGCCAATCTCATTCCTACGGATGTCGTGGTTTCGAGCGTGATCCAGGAATAGTTATTTTAATTTTTGTGCGGTGTGGATTGTTGTGGAGGTTGATCACCTTCACCTGGCATAACGATTGTAAGCATTATGCAGTACGGAGAAAATGCGACTTGTAGGTGACTTTCAGCTTCTGAGTGCGGCCCGAACCTTTGAGTTACGGTGGTGATGGTTGTACCACATAGATGTGGAAATTGAAATTTCTATTTGTGTTGACGATGTCATAGGTTGTCAACAAAATTTCTTAGGATCTTTCTAGCGATCTACGGATTATCGCACGATCGGAAAGTGGTTTTCTGTCGATCTTTCGGTATTGGCAGAAGTATCTCTCTTTCTTACCTTCTATCTTTGACTCCACGTGAGTGTGGGAGTTGAAGATTTTCAATTTGGGCACTTTTTGCCAAAGGAGTGCTACGCCTTGCACTTCACCTTGTGGAGCTACGGTCTTGTTTGATTGTTTGAAGTTCGGTACTTTAAGGCTGCATCGATTGGGCAATTGAATCGAAGACGCGATTAAAGCGGAATTATCCACTGCCTAGAATCGGTGATCTCTTTGACATTTCCAGTGATTTTTCTCCAAGGTCGATCGTAGGTGATTAATGTAGAGCTATAGATCAAAGAACTAAGTGATGCTGACCACCTTACGGACTCGTTCACGGACGCTACGAGTTTTCTTGTCATACCTTCGGGATGACAATGTGATAACTTTCGCCAGACTTGAGCTGAAGTACTTGGCCCATATCTTATTGAAGTTCGTGATAGTCTTCTTGGTTGACTTTTTGGCTTATTCCAGTGCGGGGCGATCATGCAAAATGTTTTGCGCATGATTCGTTGAAGTTTAAGAACATTGACTTTGCCGATTCCGACCTAATCATGTGTCTTTCTTAGGACATGTGATTCCTGGCAGTTGTTCTCTTGTCGATCCCGGATGGCCCTGCGTGGCGGAGATGCGGGAGGCGACCCACGAGAAAATGTTACAGGTCGAACTTTTCTTGGCTTGCTCGGTCTTCTGAAGCGTTTAAGTAGAAAAATTTCTTTTACTGTTTCTACGCCTCACTGGCTGCCAGGAAGAGCGTTAACCTTAAAGTGTAGAAGCGGCGACCCGCGAGCAAATCTTCATTGCTCAAGTTTGGTCTTACTCTGTTCTTGTATTAGCACTTCCAACGGCGGCGGTACCTTGTGTTCCTACGTTGATGCGTCAACAGGCGGGTTATTACGTGTGCTATCTGGCCTGGATGGATAATCACTCATGCCTTCAAGCGTGAAGCATGAGATGAATTATCATACCTGATTGGCTTCGTTGCCGGTATGCGCTCCGAGATTCGGCAACATTTTCTCTTTGGTGAGACGTGTTGACCGTTCCTTGACCACCAAAGTTTGGCCCCGATCTCTTTTTCTTTCTCTGGGAGACCTCAATCTCTGTCGAAGGTTGGATCCAAGGGCGATGGGTGACTACGATTGCACTATGATTACCACCTCCCAGGTCGTGCAAGCGTAAATTTGGTGTCCTACATCGAGAAGTCCTTGGACGGTGATTACTCGTTTTAGCTAATCGTATCCCTCTTAAATTAAACTTGAAGCACTGGTGTCACCTTGGGTTGTGGTGACGTGAACATTAGCCAGCGTTCGGCTCGGACAATTGTTTTCTTCACCTACGTCTCTTGAGGAGCTTCTTGGGAGGCGTTGGGAGCCGATTGTACTCCAATCTACCTCGTTTGCTTCTTATGGAAATTTCGGGGGACGAAATTTTTATAAGAGATTAGTGTAACATCTGTTCAAAAATTTAACTTATTTTATTCCGAAGTGGGGGTCGCGTTTTCCCCTTTGGGTTGACTTTTCGGTTGACTTTTGTGTAAGTAACAAATGCGACACATCATGTATTTTCTTGTGGGTAACCGTCGATCCTGACAGCATGAAAGCGTAAACATCAAATCATTGGACTCGAGCAAAGATTTTACGGGCGTTGATTTTGAGCGTTTCTCGTGTTTTCAGAATTTGGTTGTTTGGTGGGGCCCATTTGTGCTGCGAGCCGTGGCCCAATCCCAAGTACAGGATCTTTGTCCACTGTTTTGTCGAGATTCTCCTTCTCCTTCTTCCTCTTCTTCACCCCGCAAACTCCAAGGCCAAAGCGTGGCCTTCCCCCTTTTCATTTTGGCTTGCACCTTGCACCAAAACCGACCAAACAACCTTGTTCTTTTCTTACGAACCCGGCCAACCAGTGTGGGTGTCACGAGTCTTTGGCTTGACAAACATGTGGAATTACTCAAGCCACCACGTGGCTTGAGAGTTTGGACCCTTTTCCCTCGGCTTTTCCTCCCATGGGCAAATCACTTCAAGCGAATCATGTAGTGTTTCCTGGAGGTTCATTTGTACCATGTTCAAGCCTTGGATGGTGGTGGTTGGCGGGCTCGAGGAGACCGTGATGACTTTTTGCACGTGACTTCTCCCCTCAATTTCAGGCCACTTCTGGCCAGTTTTGAATAAAATGGTACAATCTTATTCTACTCATCTCTAGCTTCATTTTGGTACTTGAATCGTCAATTTGGACTTAAACGAAAAGTTATGAAGCTTTGAAGTTTTACCCAGCGAAGCAAAATTTCCCAGATTCGGCGGCGGCGGCAGCGGCGGCATTACAGCTGGCGGCGGCTGCCAGCGGCTGCGCCAGCGACGGAGATCTGGCAGGGATGACGGTGCTGGCGATCGCTCCGGACGGTTCAGACGGCCTTGCTGGCAATCGGCGATGGCCAGCTCCGGCTTAGTAGACGGCGTTGGCGGCTGGTAGAAACGTGTTGACCCGGCTTAATGCGTAGGTTGACCGGCTGACGGCTCGATTGACCAGCGCTCAGCGTGGAAGGCTGGCGTGGAGGCCATAAACCGATCTTCAACTTGTAGCGTGAGAGGCACGATGGGAGGTCAAATCGGGATTACGGTACTGCGAATTCGGCACAAATGACAGCGTGTACTACCTCAGGTAGTATGCATTTAATTTTAGTGTTTTGGACCTCCAAATTGAAAAGCAAAGGATAGGTGTAATTGGTGATTATTCGTTACCTTTTGAGTTAATCATTGTGCGGTGATTTCTCATATAGGTGGGAGCCTATCCGAGGGAGGACTGCAGGGACTACCCAAGGCGGGGGTACTTGACCCCGGCTACCTAAGGTGAGTGGTGGGTCTTTGTTTGATAAATGTATATATATACGTGTGGTTTTCAACGCTTTCTTTAGCTGTTAAGCGTGGTTATATCATTTATGTGTGTTGGAGGTAGAACACACGTACCCTATATTGCCATGCATGTTTTCTATCTTTTATTTGCTCATCGGTAGATGTATACACCCAGGTATTAGTACACTCGATCTTGTGGCCAGGACTAGCCTTGGCGTTTGGAGTAGTCACTATCGATTACCATTACGCGACTTTGGATCCATTGTAGGTACTAGCTGTCTTAGGTTGCACTAGCCTTTCGGACTTGTGTGCACTTTGTGCACCGAGCGTTTAGCCCCGAACTCGTATCATTGTAGTACTTAGCGTATTACCTTATACCTAGCTTGTTCCTTGTGGGATTTAGCCCCTTGGGCATGTGTGTTTTACATATGGAGTGAGCAAATATCATTAAAGTATTAGCGGGGAAGTACCGCATGTTTTCCACAGCAGGTATTTTGGGTTAATCCCTCTGGTATGGCGTATTTTCTCAATTATACTTGTTTTCAAGCGAGGGTTACTAAACTTTGAAAACGCGGTTTTATCAAACTTGCTTTTTGACCACTCATAGTTTTATGTTTTGCGCCCCTCCAGGTTAGTTGGTGGGAGCTTGCGGCGTCGATAGTAGCGGTGGTATGACAATGTAGGGATTTTCTACGTTTGTAGTAACTTTGTATCCCTTACTCTACTCGCAGTGTATTCTTTTAATTCTTCCGCCTGCGTTAAAATTGCACCTAGACTTTTATCTTTAATTCAATATTCTATTCTTTATTCTCTAATTTCTTTTTGGCTGCGTCCGCAGCTAGCAGCGTGTCGGCCATCACCTTAAACACTGGCTCGTCTTGGAAGTTGAGGTGTGTCAATGCCATAACCAATGTCAGGTTGTAAATATCCTTACGAAATTGGCAAAGGAAGAAGCGATCGTGGAGAAACCTAGATGAAACTCATAAGATGTTGGTATAAACATAATTTCTTCTCAAAGTATGTCTAGTTCTGCAAAAATAAACACCAAACATGTTTTTAAGTGCTTCTTTGTACATCAAAAGAGATATCTGGATACTCAATTTTTGTATTTCATTTAAAAGTTTCTTTGGACACCCTACTATCTTTAAAATATACCAAATCTTACCCTTAATAAGTGTACTTTATTTCATTAAAAATGAAACTTCAAAGCTACTAAAGATATTAAAAGAAAAACAAACTTTGCTATTCCAGATTCAGTAGGATGTCATATGAGTCTATGATTACATCCTACAAAAGGTGTCGAGAAGAGAATCCGAGATAAAGGAGTCGAACTCAAGAGGGTTAGGTGGAACAGAGAGATTGAAGGGTGCATGAGAAGGGTTAGGGTATCAAAAATCAACGGTAGAGATGTAAGCTGACTTATATGGCTATTAAAATTCTAAAAATATATATAAATAAATATGACAATAGTTGGTTCAATTCGGTTCTACCGAATAAACACAACTCCTTGAATGTCCCAGTTATCCAAATTGTTTTGGTTTTATTGATTTCGGTATTAGGTTCAGTTGGTAATAGGTTATTTCGGTCAAAAGTCCACCCTAATCAAAGCATCTCCAATGGTGCATGCAAGCATAATAAGCAAAAGCGTACTATAATAGTGGCGTGATATGTTGCATATAATTGTCTCATAAAAAAAGCGTCATTCTAAAGAAATAAACAAACTAAGTAAGTAAATTTCATTTAGTCTTTCCAACTTTTGATATTTACTTTAATTTTGACTTTGTCTTCTTCCTCTCACATGAACTACTTTATTATAAATAAATATTTAAGGTCTATTTTTATAGCCACAATCTTCCCAACCCATTTGCCCTAGCATTCAATATTCGTATTATTAAAGATAAATTATGATTTTAGTTTATCCAAGTCGGAGGCAGTTGATGTAGAGTGAAGCCAAGAAGAAAATCCTTGGTGCTCAAGCAGACGTGGAATCTATAATTAAATAGCTTTCCGATCACCCCTCTTCCTCCTCCGCCTCCTCCTCCTCCTTCTATAATAATTCACCAAAAAAATCAATCGTGATCGAGATGACAGAAACCGTACCAGTGTTGCGGGGCTGTTTCACCACGAGATTCTGAAAGTAAATTGTCCAAGCCCGGATCCTCTACTTGTCGGTCATGCTCGTACAATAAATATTCAAACTTTGCAACCTCGTCTGTTGGTCCTCCTCCTCCTCCCCGTTCACCTTCAGTCTCACATCAACACCAAGATTCTTCACTACTTCCAATTCCAATTCCGATTCCGATCCCCACTCCATTACATCTCCCGTTTTCCTCTCACTCACAGCGATCCCTGCCTTGATCTGTTTTTCCACATCAAAAGTCCAGACACGCACTACTTCACGGCGTCCGCAACAGGACGTCAAGCATGAACTGCTCGAGTATCTGAAGCAACTGCTCCCGGTGGCCTGGTCCCCAGCCCCTCACCACCCTCCAAGCTCATCTGCAGCTTCGGAATTACTCGGGACGATTTTGTCCCGATGCCTTCCTACACAGCGGCGCTTTGAAACCACCACAGCCACCCAAAGACCCTATTATGCAACCTCCTCTCCTTGCCGCCGACGACACCTTCAGGGAATGCAAATGTGGTTCCTCTTATCGAAATTCCTACCGACTTCTCGAGCCCCGGAAGACGCTGCTCAGGGCCGCCGTGGTCAGATTATAAGTTGTTACACGACCGCGCAATGGATCTATTCGCCGAGGCATTGGAGGCTGATATTCCGAAAATGAAGCAGAAAGAAGCTGGAGATGACCGTCTGATTTCACTAACGCGAGAATGACACCGATTCCGATTCCGACGATGAAGAGGATGCTGCTACTCTTGATGCGCAGGAGCTTATGCCGACCTTTTCGTTTCCCAGGCTGCAGACTATTGCATGAACAGAAACCCATCGGACGTTGATGAGGCACGTGCAATTCTGCTCTACGAAAATGCTGCAAAGAGGCTCTGTCAACCTCCATCAGGTCGGAATCAGATCAGCTTCCACGAGTGGGAGCGGTTTAGGAAGGAGGTCTTGGCGCCCATGACCAAATGCTTCTATCGTCAAGGAAATTTTCTCGGACGACAACGTTGTGAGGTCAAGAAGTATTTGGAGGGACATTGCAGGCAATAATTTTAGTGGCATGAAATCCGATGCTCTTCTTCCTCATCCAGATCGTACGATATGCCCAAGATGTTGGCTTGTCAAGACTAAGCGGCTGAGCACCATTGGAAGACCATGGTGAACACATGTGTACAGAAAGGGCATAAATTCGATAACTGCTTAGCTGTGTGTAGCACCACCGACTTCCTGGGCGGGACGCATAGGATTTGGGGTGGGTTTTGGAGACTTTGGTGTCTCAACGAGTCAGAGCCGAAGGAAAGGCAAGGCGGTCTGTTTCTTCGACAATTCGCCTCAGTTGGTTGCGATACAAGGCAATGATCTCAAGTCAAGTGCGAGTTTTATCTTCATCCAAGGACTCGGCCACGCTGGTGATTTATTGAAGGTGATTGATTTAATTCTTGACGAGGCATCAACGAGAATTTGAAGCTTGACAGATGATCAAGAAGCTGTTTTGTGTTTAAATCCTACCTAGGACTTGATATCCGCCATGGGAATGAGGAAGTGAAGAGAAGGTTTAAGGAGAGAGGGTACGAGGAAGCGATGATGTGGTGCCACACATTCATTGGCGTACGCACACAGTCGCACTGAGGATGTTTACGTCTCTACACAGCATCCAGGGATGCTTTTGGCTGGTGGCTTCACCGATGATTTGGTCAAGTCTCCTTCTTGGACAATGGCGGGGAAATTGGCAGCCGCGCCATCTCATGGAGCTAACTCTTTCTGGTAAAGTATCAAGGCTCAATGTGGTCGACTGAACCACCGGAATCAACATCATGCTTAGGTCAATGCATCATCATCGTCTTAGGTCGTCTCCCTTAAATCATAATAATTTGCAGTATTATGACCAGGACGTGGTAGCGTCTTATATATTTTTTAAATGGCTTGCTTGATCCATCTAATTGTGTCTTAATAAGCGATAAATGTTGAGTTTGGTACCACTGTTTTAAACCTCCTCAAATATTACATTATGGCTTAGATAATGAGACCAGCAATGTATATCAAATGACTACGAACACCCCTCTGTCAGTGCAATGTCACGCATATGGATATTAGTAGACATAAGAGAAAGGCCGGTCACTGGGTTCTTGAAATTTCTTCAAAATTAGGTGAGAAATTAGCGCACTACATTTTTTGAATAAAAACGAGTTTCGTCTTAAATTAATATAAGATATACACTATTTTATATATAATATGGAGTTGTTTTGGTTTTATTATTTTGTTTTACTTTTTATTTTATGGAAATAGATGTTTTTATTAGTTAGAACATTGGTGGGAAAGGAGAGGTGGGGTCTTAAAGATAAGGAAGAGAATAACAATACATTTCTTTAAGTAGGAACTCATCTTGTTCTTATGTAGTCAGATTGCTCTAAACCTGTTATATTCACAACTACATATATAGGCACAATAATTAAGTAAGTCAGCCTAGTGAGCGAGTTGTCTGAATGGATACAAACTTTTATTTTCAACTATTGCATGCAGTTAAACTAAACCTTCTTATCCTCTAACTACAGTACTGTAGCTGGGTAGTACTATTGCTTGTAGTCACTTAATAAAGTGATCACTAACCATATATATTGGACTATATTAAAAAATAAAGAAAAAGAGATGGAAAAGGTTTGGAGGAATAAGGAGTGGTATTTATGTTACCCAATCTTGGCAAAACATAAGTGATCAACCTGGAGGCTTCGATTCCAAAAGCTTGTCAATGGGCTCGATCTGCGTCATGGAGTCGGCCACGTACAGGTGAGATTACTACACAAAATCACCACACACTGAATGGAAGAAAATAAATGAGCCTCTTGTTCATTCAGCATGTAAATATTCTCATCTCCATTTCGTGAATAAATCTCCCCTTCTGTCGAATATATATACTTTTCATGGACCATTGTGAAAATATTGCCTTTCCATCTTGTTTCCCTCTTTTCCCGGCCGGGTTGGGCCCCGAGAAGAATTTTGGTCCTTCTTCGATTTGGCGCGAGCGTGCCATAACCAGAGATTAAAAAATTGGCGAGGTTGAAATAAATCAAAATGTTGCGCTCGAGGCACGACTTCTAACCAAGTGATGAGTGACCAAGCAAGGAACCTTTTCTTGGTCAGGGTCAGTCACTACCTCGAATTCAAGGTTGGTTAGGCTTTGGATCTCTATTTTTTGGGTTTTAGGGTTTATATGATATAATAAATGAGCGTAAATATGCAAGATAATTAAAGTGCGAAAGTAAATGACGAGTAATTAAAGATAGAGTGAAATAAGAGCGAAGAACAAAATTAAACTATTGAAAAACGATTAAAACAAACCTTTGTTGATTAAAACTAGAATCAAAATAACAACTTAGTGAAAAGTACTTGAAAAACGAATGAAAATAAACTTACAATTAAAAAGTGCTCGAAAGGGCTGATGAGCGGAGTAAATTGCTAGAACTTTAAAACCTATGCTAGAGAATGAAAAAGTGCGAGTAATATAATAAGTCTTGTGTGTTTTTGCTTTCGTATCTTTTCTTCTTCTTGTATTGAGGAATTTATAGGGCATTCCACGACCCCCATTTGCCCTTCCTCGCTACCCTCAAAACTTCCTTATTGGGCCTCCTTGATTTAGTAGGATTGGAATTATATAATTTGTGATTTGATTGTGATTCCAACCTCTTTTTAGATTAGAAAATTTTGACTCTTGATCATGAATTTGTCCGCATTGACTCTGGTTTAGCTTTCCATGCATTAAACTTGGACATTTAAGCCTTGGTCCATTTTGGGTAGGAAAATCTTTGTTGTGTGCTCTCCAATCTTGGTTTGGGAGATTATCATCTTTGAACAGGTTGGGTATTCTTCATACTAAATGAGCCGGCTACAATGAATATTGAGTCCTCGCTATCCAAGACCGTCCTCGGCCCAAATAATTTAGTGACCAAACTATGTCAATCCTGAGTTGGTCTAGTAAGTTCGTCATGCGGACTCATGTTACGGGGTTGGCCTCAAGAAAAAAATTCTAGTTAGCTCAAAACACTAATAAAGCTTGGCCACAAAAGAGAAACCACTAAGGTTGGTCCCAAGATGGACCAACAAAGCAGCCACCAAAGGTTCGTACTAAATAGGGCGGTCGGTGACCCCGTCGTGGTCTCGGGGAGTGTTTGATCTTGTGAGAATTTGGAGGCGGCCCAAACACATCTCCATGTAACTCCTCTGATGATTAAATCCATGGTGCTCCAATTCGGTGATAACAAACCTATTTGTACCAATAATTTTAGATATAAATGTTTGAAAAGTTAGCACAAACACAGGTGGGCTTTGTGAGAGGAGTGTGCGCAAATGTTACCACAGACTCAGCAGGACTCAAAATTTAATTAATTTACTATCAAACTCTACTTTATTGTGAATATATCAACTCTGTCGAGTTTATGTTAGAAATTTATTAAAGCTCCTTAGCTGCATGTGAGCATTTGTGCCCCATACTCAGCGGTTCAAGACCGTTAGACAACATGGTATACATTTTTTTCCTAAGTCATCAGGGTCTTCAAGTGGCAAAATAATCTTTAAAAAATGGCACATGGTGTCACACATGATCGTTTGAACTAAATTTTTAATAAAACATAATGGAGGTGGTACATTCACTCTAAAACATGGTCTTGAGTGGTAAATTAATAAGATTTAGTTCGGATGGTATTTGCACACACCGTTAATACTCTAGATAGTGTTTATTGGAATTTCCCACCTAAATATTAGTACCATTACAAAGAGATAAAAATCATAGATGGTTAATTATGATTGAGATAATGTATGAAAAACATTTGCATTCCTGTCGATTGGTCCTTGAGGAACATAATCTTGATCTTCATGGGTTAGAGATTAGATTTCGAACTCGAGCAGCTTCTCTTAGACACGCTCGGCCAAATTTGCTTCAAGTTTCTCCAACCTTGTAATAGAGGATAAATTACATGTTTATTGTACTTTGGCTGACGGGTCTTCTGAGCATGTCGGACTCGAGTAAGATTTTCTCCTCCAGAATTCTCTGTCTTTGATCGTTGATTCTGCGTCTTGATTTTGCAGCGTTGGCAGTTCATGTTGAGGAAATGGAAGTGGGGAAATTACTTGAGGCAGTTCAAGAAAATGAAGACGGTGAAGCTTCTGGCGTCTCTGCACCCATTGAGGTAAGTGGGTTTGAGTATCGTCCGCGGATCTCATTTTGTTATGTTTGTAGGATTTTTTGTTTTTGTTTTGTGAATTATTGTCACCCCTGGTATAAAAATGAATATTATGCATACGAAGCTACTAAATAGTAATCAGTTATATTGCACGTAATGTAAGTGAGGTGCAATGTGAGAGGAGGAACACGAGTCTGCTGGGCTCTCAAACTCATCTTTCAGAGCTCTGAAAAACAAGAGTGAACAAATAAGTTCGAACTTGAAGAAAGACATTAATTAAGTAGAAATGAATTAATGGACATCGTAATGTAAAATAAATCTTACAATATTTTGATGAGGAGAGCTGTTTCATTTGGTTTTGGTGAAGAAGTGATGTTATGAGCTTCAAAAACTTGAGGAAGGAGGGTTTCGTGGTGTTGCAGATGACGAAGAAGAATAGTCAGTCAGCAATACGTTGCCGAATCTCCATGACCACGAAAGAACTCGTGACGCCACAAAAACTGGCACTACGAAAACTAGAACCAAACTGAATGAGGCGAAGATGACAACAACAAAGAGTTTGACTTATTGTTGTTGAGAGGAGACTCATATCTCTAGATTCTAGATCACTAGCTCTATCTCTCTCTCAATGTTCTTTCTTGCACCATTAGTCTATATACATATATATATATACATATATATATATATATATATCTGTGTGTGTGTGTAAGGACCCAGGAAAGCACTTAGCACACACTAGCATAATGCGGTGTTAAGTCCTCCCCAAGGAGGAGTTTGCGTGGAAGAAAAGTTGAGGTTTTACCATCCAAATAAATTGACAATATGAAGAGTAGCTCAATTACTTATAAACTTATGCAATGTCTCTTCTCCTACCTCAATGTTGGGTTCATTCTCAACATTCGCCACTTTAGCGTTATACTCCAAAAGATTAGTCATTAATGAGACTCTTGCAATCATTTATTAGTAATATAAAAATGGAAGTAGTCATTAATGTTGTTTAGCCACATTTTTTTGCACTCTGTACCATGAATTCTACTTAAATGACAGGACCATTTTTATTGGTTAGTGTGATAAAAAAGTGTTAATTTTGTATCTAAATATCATTATTTTTATAGACGTGAGACACAGTACACAAGCATAGCCTTGGGTGTCAAGGTGTGTGTGTGTGTGGCCATAAAGCTTCTTGCAGCTTGATCCAAACATGGAATCTTAGTTGCAATGGCAGCTCACTCTACAAGCCACCCGTTCTGCTGCTATTATTTTAGTGTTTTCCTTATATAGAGAATAAACTGGCTGTTATTTGACTTGTTCTTTTGCTTTGCTTATAGTGCTGTGCTTAGTGTGTGCATTGTCGTGCGTGTCTGGATATATGCATTATGCGTGTGTCTATTTATGTTTTTATTTCCATGGTTATCTATTCCTATAAGCGATGATGAACGGCGAAGATGAATTTACATTTGAAAGACATTAAATTTGAATGTCATCGTTCTTTATGCTTGGAGTTAATCTTCTACTTATCCATCACCGAGCTCACTATCTGGATATCTGATTTATATTTCTTTTTCTCATGAGATTTGTTATTGTCCAGGGTGGGTAAATCAGCAGTTTGAACATTTTGTTGGACATCCTGTTTTGTTAAGTAGGATATAATATATAAAGGTTTGTGTGTGGTATGTGACCAAATAAAAGCTCTATTTTATTCTAAATTATGTTTCTCTTCTCCCTTCCAGCCAACTGGTAAACAGTGCTACTCGGGCTCCCAGTAGCATTGATTTTGCAGAGGGATGGTTCTTTTAATTTAACAAATCTATTATATTGCAGATTGACAATAAATCTCAGCAAGTTTCCTGCAAGTCAGTAACTACATTTTGTGTTCTTACATTAGTTCAAGTTCATGTTTACTGTTTCTTGTGTTCAGATTGAGTGCTTTGATGGTGTAATACTTCCTACACTTATAGTTTTGAATGGCCTCTTAACTCATGCTGGGCTTATACTCAGTACTGGTTTGAAGCCTATGTGATGTTAGAAATACTTCACGGTGCATTGAACTGTGCTTGTTGTTCTGCAGGTGCTTTACGGCATTCTCTACAAGGCAGGCTGGGTAATGCCACAGGAAAAACCCGAGATGAAATTAATTTGAAACTACGGACAAGTACAGGTTAGTTATATTAATACCTAGCTTCCAGTCTCTTCACTCAGTAATTAATGATAAGTGATTGGTTGAAAATTTTGTAGTTTACTAACTTGATTTTTATTGTAGCCCCCACCCCTCAAATTGATTTACGATTTACCTGGGCTTGATCAACGGATCATGGATGATTCTATGGTATGTGATTGTTGCAGTTCTGAACTGTGTTGCATTAGGACATTGATTTAGGATTATTTGATGTCTCAGTGGTGTAGTCCTCCCTTAACTGAATTTCCAACTTTGGTACTGAAAGCCAAAATATTAATTTATCGATAATTAATAAATTATTCATTTATCGATAAATTAATAATCTCGTTAAAATAATAAATTTTTTTCGGTTCAAGTATTAATTTATCGAGGTTTCTTAATATAATATGAGCAGTTTGTAATACAATCTTATCAAATTCAATGGTAAAAAATTGATTTAATGGCTAATTTTTAAAATCAAGAGATAAGTGTGGCTTTTTGTGTATTGGAAGAAAGTTGGTTATGTGATTTATATACTTTGAGGAAATATTTCAAGAGTTTTAGGAGACAATTTCTTGCACCCTTGGGGTATATCGTTTTTCCACAAACCTCTCCTCAAATTTGAGACATTTCTTTTAACTGCGTCAAGATTTATCCAACTAGAATTTGGATTCTTATTGAAGCTCGTTATGTGTATATTCGACCAAAGCCACATTGATTAACTCTTTTTGCTTTCGATTTACCTAATGAAAGCTTGCGAATGATCCAACGTTTAACTTATGTGATATGAATAAGCTTGTATGATAAAAACACTCACAAGTTCGGTTCTATTTCCCAGTCTAATATGTTGATGATTATATTATGGGTTCCCGTATGTTCGACCAAATTCACATTAATTAACTCTTTTTCTTTTAGTTCCGATTTAATTTGTTGATGGTTATAGGTGAAGCTTTTGTGTACAACTTGGTTGTGTTACTTATGTGTACAATGGTGTAATCACTAATGTTGTAGAAAAATATCATTAGGCCATAACTTAGTTTGGTGAGGGGTTGGGCCTAAGAAATAATGACCCAACCTGAGCAGCGGACAAGGAAGTAGAATAGTCCTCTACTTATTTGCATTTATTAAAGTACTAGACAATTTGGAGAGATTTAGACTATAGACAGAGCCTTTTCTCGGTGGGAAGTAGACTCTCAGAATGTTACCTATGCGCTAAGATTTAAACCTTAGCTCGAGTCTTCAAAAACAATGAGAGAGAAGTGACGGCTATGGCGTGGACTCCTTCTTTG
The DNA here is from genome assembly GCA_018257905.1 of Gillenia trifoliata. NCBI lineage: Eukaryota > Viridiplantae > Streptophyta > Magnoliopsida > Rosales > Rosaceae > Gillenia > Gillenia trifoliata. The sequence goes on along the minus strand of JAEHOF010000065.1, from coordinate 54,500 downwards.
GTCTATATAAACAAAGGGAGATTCGAAGATCAGGACACTCAAACAAATAAAAAACGAGCTCTCACGTTCAAGAAGAGGAAAACCTCTGAGAAAGCTCCTCAAGCCTTTCCCAGATCTGAGACTTCGTCTCTATACTGCTGCTTTCTCATTCACACTAAGCACATTGTAGTTTGTGACACTGAGAACTCAAAGGCCATAACTAGGATCATATATCCTAAACTCACGAGGAGTAGTTGAATTAAGCTACGCCATCAAATCATCTATTTGATAGTATGTGATTAAGAAATCTTAGGCCAAAGTGTCTTTGATTATTATCCTTTGTAAGAAGCGGCTTTTGAAAACCATCTCGATGGAAATGAAACTAACAGATGGGTGTTTTGTTAATCTAAGTACCACTACATGTAATACTATTCAACTTATTGCGCCAAAATCTTTCAATGAAGCTCTTGCTTCACGTTTTTGCCACAAGTCTTTATTTTTACGTATTGTTTTCGGTATTTCAATTCCTATCTTTACATTCGAGTCTTTAATTATCGTCTTTACTTTCCTCATTATGCGCTGGCGTGGAATATTTTGTTATAACTTGATTTATATCAAAAAATCCCATTTTAAGCAATCTCTAATATAAACATTAGAGATATTAAAGTCCTTAATAAGCAAGGCATTAAAAGGAACCTTCACTTTCAATTCATCTAATCAAGTCGCAATCCGTTGAACGGAAGTTATATTACTTGTGGCGCAAGTACATATGTATTCATAAACTAAGTTATACTAAAGCGATGCACATCTTTCTGACTGTGGGAATGCCAATAATGTGCATACGAACAAACACCAGCGACCAAAGGCCTCATGAACATTCCATTAGAGAAGGAACTAGGAGGTAGAAACATCACTTTATTGAATCAACTTGATAGAAGGTGAAAACCGACAATTAGGCCAGCTTCGTGTGCTCTTTGACACTACATTTATGAGCTTGGAACAATAACCTCAATTTTATAAGCAAATCAATAGTATATAAATTCGAAGCGAGGGTCCAATTGTTGGGAGCTTTGATTAAATCAAATATATACGTGAAGGGAGAAATTTTTGAAATAGCAATTTAAAGTAAATGCACATTAAAATTTCTAAATTTTAAACACTTACCAAAACAAAACTCACTCTAAGTCACTTTGAATTGATTTGGCTATGGTGGTGGATCATAGTACGTCTTGGCTTTGTGAGCTAGATCATAAGTCTTATGACATAGTTCGATAGCCGGTTCACAAGGCTAATGTATATTATGGTCAGGACTATAAAAAAATTGTTTATCTAGAATTGTGCGAGAAAATATTATGTCATGTTCCTAACTTTATTGTATTTTATTCACAAAGTTGTAATTTTATAAAAGCCCTTTATTGAGCCAAGTGGAAATCCTTCGTAGACTTTTTGAATTCTCTTCGTAATTTTTGTTCTTCTTGTGACCTTTGTTTAGTACTCTTTGTTACAAACACGTGAGCACAAGCGGGGCGTCATTCCGACTTATAACGAACAAGTTACGTACAAGGTAAAAGCGGTAGTTTACCATTTCCTATATTGGTTTCTGTGGGGCGAGTTTTTGTGTGCTTGCGTGGGAACCAGTGTTCTACACACTCTGAAAAAATGTTTAAGTTTTGTTTTTTGGACAAAACTACATGCAATTTTCTATTGTTTAACCTACTTTTAAATGGAATGCTTTCGTAGAGGATTTCACCAACTCAAACTCAACATCTCTCCTTCACGCTCCTCTGTCTACATCTCCTCTCTGTGTGTTTCCTTTCATTGCTCTACACACACGTACACATACACACACACCCAATTGTTTTATCGTGAGCCACCATCAGCATACTTGTTCGACTCTGAACAACCACCATGATCCTCCTCAACTCACCACCATCCTGCTAGAACAGAGCCTGCATCTCAAACTCTAAACCATTTGACTACATAGTAATTCAGTAGCTTCTGATTTTTGAGCGTGTTTCTCGAAGGTTTGAACCTTCGGCCAGGCCTCGTTCTTTACGCCAATGGGCTCCCTCATGAGTCTAGTCTAGTATTCAAACCTTGCATGCAAGGATATGTCTCGGAGTTCAGCAAAACGAAACCCTCATTTTCGGCCTAGAACTTTTGATGGATTTTCAGACCACCACCGGCTGTTTTTCAAGTTTCTTTTTAGATATCGAACTCTTCTCATCTCAGCTTCATTTTGATAAACGTAATACGTCAAACGGTTGAGAAATAGCCAATTATGAGCTTAGAACATTTATAGAATTTTTTCCGATTTCCGGCAAAGAACGCGGTGGTGAAGCTACGAGGCCGATGGTAGTAATTGCGAGGATTAAGCGAATAGTGACATTAGCAAACCCGGTTTAGATGTCATTATCTCGAGATCAATACGTCGTAAACACGGTTTAAATTTGGTTGGACCAAGAATATTTCTTTTCTATTTGTGTTAGCAACAAATATCCTAACGGTGACATAATCTTCCCATATGTAGTTAGCATATTCTGTTAAAGTTAACGTCTTTGTACGTTAACTTTAACGGAGCGTGTAGCAGGCCTTTAGCAGTGGTGTCACTTTCCAATACTTTTAACACCGAAATAGACAAATAAAGGGGATTTCAGAATTTTCCTTGAATAAAATTTGGATTGCTTTATTCTAATGATTAGTTTAGTGACTTCTTATATTGTTAGAACCTATCCCAAAAGTACAAGGCCGGGCTAGACATGGCCCGGCTATGACCCTAGCGACTTACCAATGAGTGAGCTTGTTTGTTTTAGAACCTATATATTGTTTGTTTGTTGATTGTGTTTTATGAACTATAAATGACGTATCATGCCATGTAAATGTACTTACTTCATTTTATATGTTTTTTGAAAAGTCTTGTTGGCATGATGATACATTTATTACTTGTTACTTGCTCGCATATGCATAGGCGGTGTTAATATCAGGACGAGAACTAGCTACATGTATGTTCACATTGCCTTTGACACGCTCACTTTGGATCCATCGTAGGTGCCAACTTGTTCTAGTAGTTTTTACATCTAGAACTTCGTTGTGATGGGCATAGCGCTGCTTCCACGTGCATGTAGTGCTTTGGAGCGTAATTATAACACCAAGCTTGTTCATGTGGCTACTTTGCATGAACTTCGTGTGCTTGTATTTATCGATAAGCAAACTTATTAACTTCTACTATTTATCGTTTAAGAGTACATGTATCCTTTGAGCAGATTGTTTAACGCCTAGTGATTATTTTATTAGTTTATTACAAACGTGTTTTGGAGAGAAGTACTACGGTTTACGGCGAGGGGTTACTATCTTTGAAAATCATAAAAGATTCAGAGAAAACTTTACTTTAGGCCCACTCACATTTGCGCACTCCGAGGACTTAGGGGTGAACCAGCGGAGGCGATTGTTGGCACTAGCTAACCGTGTTTTAAGATTAACGTAGAAGTGTTTTCCTTACTTTGTTTAATATCCATCCTCGGGATAGGAATATTACTTTCCTTTAATTCACTTTTATAATGCTTTCACGACAACTGCATGCTTGTAATAGGGTTCAACTCTCATCCTCGCGTACTCTTTCTCTAATTTTCAATTCGATTTGGTTTTAACTTTTTCATTCAATTCTTACATGGTTTTAACTTTTTATTCAATTCTTATAATTTGCATGTCACCCGACTTACGTCCACTCCTCGAAATGTCGATCAACATGCCTCAAATTCCGGTGTTGAATATTCAGATCGGGCGTGTCACAAAATTTTTAAATAAAAATACACATTAAAAATTAAAGTTTTAAAATGAAAATTCTTTCTCCAAAGTCGTTTAAATTCAACTTGGTAGTCCAATATTGCAGACTCCATTCAATAACAATTTAAACCCAACATTTAAGAATCAACATGAAATGTGTTTTTTTTTTCAAGAATATATATATTGTTGTGGCCAAAATATAGAAGGGTTTATGGCGAGAATTTGGTGAAAATATAGTATGTGGAATATGTAATTGATATATATTCACATACCAGAATGCCTTATTTATAGTAATACAAGTACAATTAGCATAGGATTCTAATCCCATAAAGAATAGAATAGCACAATCCATATCTACTAGTGATTTCTGATCACATTAAACACATGTCTAATTTATTCACAACCTCCCCCTTGAGTGTGAAAATACTCAAGTAGATATCGCATCGAGATCTTGAGGATGAAAGTTGATGAGATTGTCTAAATGAGCACAATAGAGAACACTCGGAGTCTCATATAGAGAACTTGCATATAAAAGAATAGAAACTCTCCTGAAACCTGGCTATGGTAAAACCAAGGCAGGACGAAACCCATAGCCTGGGAGAAAGAGTGAGTTAATGCCAATGTCGATAGCAACATCTTCAAGATGTAAGTAGTAGAAAAACACACCTGAGAATTGTATTTTGACCCAAGATGGGTGCCTCGTTAAAACCTAATTCTAGGACAACAAAAATCAATAGGAAAAATGATCACGATCGTAGGAAAAGAGTACGTGGAGTCAGAGTGGTATACTTAGGATATACACGAGTTGTGAAATACGAGGAACTACAAAAGCGGCCAGCAAATGAGAAAATTTGCACATACCAAATCCTCGAACAAGCTTCTTGGCAATGACTTACGAAGAAGAGCCGGCAGGTTGTCTTGATTGGATTTATGACTTCCAAATCTTGATGCTCATCTTTGATGTGATGTAGATGCAATATGCTTGGTGTTGACTTCTTGGATATGTCAGGTTATAGTCCGGTCGATATATGCGGGCGTTGTCTTCATAATTCGTCGTTGGGACTCAACGAAGGATGAAGAATAGCAGATGCTTGAATATGCTCCCATGTACGTGTGGCTTCGTGTATGGCGATGAGCTCGAAAGCGTCACAACTAAGGTCTATTTTGGTTAACCCCAAGATATTGCGATGTTCTACTTGGTAAAGACATAATCATTTAGAAGCGTGCCTTGTGTGGAGCAGATGGGCCGATGCTGTATCGGCATATCCCACAAAGTAGGCATCATTCCAATAACCAAAGGGTTATGGTTAATTAAGAAGATGCGTAGGGATAGAATAGCGAGGAACGTCTTTAACACCTATTTGGTGGAAGTGTGTGAGCGTAATGTTATCTTACCAAAAGATCAACAACGAATGAGATGTCATGCACCTAATGCAATGAGCTAAGTACAATAAGCGCTAATTGAACTTAGATATAGAACTTGGAGTTCTACAACCTTTCAGAATCTCATTGCATCTTGCGTATGAGCAGTCATAGGTATACTCAAGCAACATCTTACGGGTGGTTCGATTGGTGGACAGTACCATATGAACTGCTCGAAACTTGAGGTCAAGACATCGCGAGTTTTCCCAAGATATTTCATCTCAAATTCCGACTTGAGGTGCTAGGCAGGTTTTCTCATGCTCTTCAGAGTCTAAGTGAGATTATTTCATTGACATGAGCTGCAACTCTAGCAAATTCGGTTTTGTACCGCGAGGCATAGTTTATTCTCATATCCCTAGCTTGATCAAATATTGCATTTAGACGGTTTATACATCAGTTAGGATTGTTCCAATCGTAGTGAAAACCTCAATTCAATAGAGGGTGTTACGTAGTCTAGAACTATTTGAATCAGTCAATAAGTTCAATGGGAACTTTCCACATATTTCGATATGAAGATCACATAAATGCGTTACAACCCGCGTGCATTTGCATATTCGGTTTTTGGAAACTACCAAAGCTGATAAGGTAGTGGAATGTTATGACATCATTACGAGGCACCTGCGTAATCAATCTCGGCGTTTGGGAAACCTTGCATCCCACAAGGCGTGCTTTATAATGCACTATTTTCATTCTTCTCATTTCGATTCCTTACGAAAAACCACTTGTAGCAAGCAATTCCAAATGTGAAGTGTAGGGACTACGAGGCCCAAAACACATTTAGCAAGTGAATCGAGTTCGACCTAGATTGCTTGTTTCGGTTTGACCAATCGGTTCTCGTCAACATTCATCAATGGAACACAGTTGATATATTAAGCTTTTCACTTATTTTGGTAGCTACCATATCGTGAATATCTGATAATAATCTCATTCAATTCCATAGCTCATCCATGCATGCATAATGGACCAAGACTACGGAGTCTCGGGATAATCGGGATTAAATTTGCATGAGGTGGAATGGTTGAGATAGCGAACAAGGAAGGATTCGTTTTAGTGCCATACTACTCCACTTCTAGGAGGTGAATCCTTGAGCTGAATGATACACGTCAGCCGGGCCAGGAAGCAGTTGATTGGCTAGTAGTCGGCGTGCCAGGCCATCCAAGCGGGTGGCGTCCGTTCTTGGTGACACCTTTGAGATGTTGACTCGGCGTCAGTTAGATACGTCTATCCTTGCGGTTTATGTTTGCGGTAGTATATGTGATCTGCGTCACTTTATCTGGAGTGAAAGCGTGCGGAGTAACACTCTAGAATCTAGAATGTAGGGATCAAGATGAGACATAGTGGAGTGCGTCACGATAATTCGCGCCCGTTCTTGAACGTTGACGTTCTTATCTCCCTAACGGCGGGAAGGCTTTGTCTCGTCGAAGTGACAATCACTTAAAATGGCCGGTAAAAGAGATCGCGTGCAAGGAGCTCTAAAGAGCTAATTTGAAGGAGAATCGTGGCCGACAAAATTCACATCCTTCTTTGAGAACCCATATTGAGTACATTGCGACGACGCAATATGGCATAAGGTGCACACATGCACCAAAAATGCATATCTGGCTGTCGGGTTATTTTCCAGTGACCAAGCTGTAATGCTATAAGTATCGGAAACCATGCTGGGCCTCGGGCGGACATACGTGTTGCCTCTGATATTGCATAACCCTAGGTAAGCAAAGCTTGGTGGGTTCACCAAGGTCAGGTGATCAATTCAAAATGCGCTTTATGATCGTTTACTGCGAGCTATTTAGGAGTTGAGCATGGGAATTCAATGTTCGTTCAAACCAAAGGAGCAACCATGCCTATCGAATCTTTGTTCGATATAAACTCTCTGGCATTATCCGATCTTCTAAACTTTATGGGATAGTAGGGTGGTGAGCCCTCAAGTAAGAAATTGCCGGAAGTTTTGCGACAATGTGTGTGTGGACATACATGTGACCATTGTGTCGTGTATCAGCAAAAACCATATTTCCATAGTCCGCATTTTTGGTTGGATAAGTCCACATTATTCCCTTGAATCCATTGTGAAAAAATAGAGAGTTATGTAGTAGCTTTGCTAGAGATGATATAAAATCTAATTTTCCCCTTGGCTTGAGGTTTAGCAAAGTGTCTTTAGTGACACAAAACCCTTACTTCGAACTTAGGTATGTCTTGCTTGAGGGCAGATCCTTACTTGAGGTAGGGTTATGCGTTGTGTAACCGCGTTGCATCGTGTTTCGACACGAATGTCCCCAAGCGGTCGTGCCAAAACAAGTAAGCTTGCTCAAATCATCGATGAAAGCCAACCTATATGTAGCATGTCAGGTTGGGAGGTAGCCTATTAGTCCCAAAACATAGCAGGCTTTATATTTTGGAGGATGATGCAAAGATACGTCACTCTATTTTCACGGTGATTCTCATGATCATTATTCTCTCGAATATCCTTATAATGACGTTCTTGGAACAAAGAATATAAGGCCCCTTAATGAAGTAATTGAGTACCATTAATACAACGAGAAGCGGTGCCAATGCCCTTAATCGGAGTTAGGTAATTTGAATTCGTTGCTAGAGGGTGATTTAGGTATGAAGTTAGTGTGCATAGTAGCACTTTCATCCTAGACTACTAACTTCCCCATTTATACCTTATCACATGTTAATAGAATACGGTCATATATAAACATGATTCCAGTGCTTTCATATTCGAGGACAATATCCCATAATAATATCCAAAAATTTAAAACAAATACCAAACAATCATCCAAACAAAAAAGGAAAAATTGTTCAAAACTTAAGCCAAAAGATAGGGGTTCGTAGCAGGGCCTTTCATGTCAAAAGGTATGCTTTTCCATGTGTTAGGTGAAGCAAAAATTAGTCTCTGTAATGTATAGAATGGTACTCCTCAACAACATTGGTAGGGGCACAAAGTGTATAACCAATGATCTATTCCATCAAAGCAATAGATATTCTGATTGAGGTTCGAATCATCCCTTATTCTTGAAGTTTTGGTCTTGGTTGCAAGGGATCATGTGATTAGTCATGATGCCACCCCACTGGTTGACCAGTTCTGCCATATTCAATACTCTCCACGACCGAAGAAGGAAGAGTAGGTCATTAGGCCTTCTTTGAAGCATAGCCTTAAGTTGATGCGGCTACGACGAAGCAGAGCAAGACCTTCGGTACATCGGCCGAATCCTTTGGTTAAAAACTTTCCTTTGTTTTGCTTTCGAGTGAGTAAAGTGGTAGTATCAAATCGAAATTTAGTGAACCTCCACTCTCTAGGAATTGAACTTCTTGAGAGACATTTTTAGAGGTATGGAAGGGCGAAAAAATCTTCTCCGAGTAAAAATGCAATCGGCGGATTCAATAAACTTGGTGTACCTATTCACGAATGGAGTTCAATCACGCCTTGTGTCGAGGAAACGAGAATATGTGTCTTGCGTCGGGCAAACATGTCTTGCATTTGACAAAAGTATGTGTGCTTCGGGCAAGGTCTGTCTTGCGTCGGGCAAGTTATGTTTTTCGTCCAGGACAAGTTATTTCTTACTTCGAGGAGCAGGTGTGTACGACTTCGGGCAAGACCATGTTTGCATGATTAAACGTCCCAGTAAGTGAGTCAAGAAACCAGCAAATCCTCATCATTGAGGTACTTCCATTACAATGTGACATAATTCTTGAGGCGAAAGATCATGGCGGAGAGCTTATATAGCTCTATCCACGTCATTTGTTGGCTTCAATGTTTCTCAACTTCTCATTAGTCAAGTGGAGCTTCACAATTTTTGTGCCCACATAAATTAGTTTCTTCTACAAAATTCCATGTTAGTGAAGTGAATTTGTTACGGTTCAAAATCCACTAGATGGAGGGAACAAAATTGTGGTTGAGTGGTTATGGGAAATTAATTCTCCATAATCATAAAAATTAGAACATTAGGGTTCTAAGACATGGTTTTGGTTTAAATTTTCATGAAAATTACGGGTTTCATGGAGTATTTAATTTTTAAAGAAAACTTCGGTTTTATTGACACTTATTGAGCTTCGGGTTGAATTTTATAAACTTCAAGTTCATATATACACTGCAATCAAAACGCAATATATAGAACAAAAAAATATTACAAATAATAAATTTGAACATATATAGAGTGTAGGTAATAAATTATAGGTCTACGGGACCTTCGGGGTTTGTAATTATGACCCAAATAATAATTTTTTGGTGGGTCGTATTTGGGCTACGAGCTCAGGCGTGGGCCGAGGAAAAGGCTTGGGAGTCGGCTGGAACCTTGAGTAGGCTTGGCACTCCCCAGGCGACCTCAGCTCAAGTAGCTAGGGTTTTTTTTTTTTTTAAAAAAAAAGCGAAAAATTTTGGGTAAAGGAATTTCGGTTTTGGAAAAAGCGAAATTTGATATTTTTATTAAGCGAAAAAATAAAACCCTGAATTTTTTCCTTCGTTCACACAATCATCAATTCACTTAATATATTTGGATATATTAAGTAATAGATGCATCATAATTGTTCGCCAGAAGATCAATAATTCGTTAAAAGCGAGAAAATTGGGTCATGCATCATGGTGAAGGTTCATACAATGAGTGCGACAAAATATATCGACATTGAGGCAGTGTTTTAGAAGTACTGGATTGATGATGATGATTGTTGAACAATTTGTTTACACAAGTACCTTCAATTACGGGTTTCCATCGTCAATTCTTTGAATCTTGTTCAAAATAAGAGGAGAAAATTGAATCAATAGCAATATATTAATTCAATGAAATAAAAATTAAATCAAAGTAAAATTGATTAAATAATGCTCCCCATGATTGAGAAGAAGATGGCAAAAACTCCGGTATGAATTCTCTTGAGCACATCGGAAGAGCGTGCGATAACGTGTTGGCCAAAATATAGAAGGGTTTATATGGAAAATTTGGTAAGAATATAGAGTATGTGGAATATGTAATTGATATATATTCCACATACCAGAAGAATGCCTTTATTTATAGTAATACAAGTACAATTAACAGGATTCTAATCCCTTAAGAATAGAATAGCGCAATCCATATCTACTAGTGATTTCACAATCACATTAAGCACATGTCTAATTTATTCACAACATATATATATATATATATATATATATATCTATTTTTGTTTGATTTAACGTTAACAAGATGATACTTTTTTGCTAAACGGCGAGGTTCTTGTGTTTGATCTTTCTTTCGTGTACTAGTTGTCCTGGGGCTTTGTCGTTTAATATTTGTTTTGTTTTGTTTCACAACAAGAATTTTTGCAGGGGGAAACAAAATAAAGCTTCCACATTGGGAATCTGAAGTAGAGGCAGAAGATAATTAATTTTGTCCTTTGCTAATGTAATGATGTTAATTTCGTGCTTATGAATTCTTGTACAATCAAACTTGTTTATTTAATTTAGGACTGGTAGTACCTTATATACTTATTTTAATAGTTTAACTTAATAATATTTAACATATGTTGTTTAATTCTTTTTTAATTTTTAAAAATAAAATACATGTTATTTTAATTAAGCCAAATTAGAAAATAAATTTATAAAAATCTTGGCTAGTGAGTAGGTGAGAATTAGTCTTTTGAAACACTTCCACCCATTGGTGGAAGGCAGAACAGGAGCAAGGGCAAGAGCAGCAATTGCCTTAAGTGAAGCGATTACTTGCCCTTGTGTGCTCCACCGTTCGTGGAGGGCAAGGGCAAGGGCAATTTTTTTTTTTTTTTTTTTAAATAATTTTTTTTTGGTTGGCCTTAAATATCATGACAATTTGACGACCACTTTTCTGACACACTCCACCGACACCCTCCACCAGAGCACTTTTCATAAAAATTTTTTTTTTTTTTGGTTGGCCTTAAATATCCAAACGAGTTTTTTTTTGGCCAAAAAATCTCACGTGATTTCTCTCCATGAGCACTTTCTTCACCTCAAATTTTCAATAAATACCCTTCAAAACCCCCACAATTTCTCACATAATCATTGCATACTCTATCATTTCAAATCTTACTTCTTTCAAACATGTCTAAGCTGGAGGGTTCGAAGACAATGATGAAGAAGAAGCAATGACGATTACAACGAGGCAGAACAACAAAATGAGAAGATGAAGAACGAAGAATGCAACATGACCGCTTTCGGAGGCGGAGAAATCAAATAAACGACAACATGCTATCATAGTTCTGCGACATTGAAGGCGCAAGCAACCAACAAGCAAGTGGTTCACGGCCGGAGTCTCGTATATGTCGAAGGAGAGCGGTGAGAATCTCTTAGAAGATACTTTATCCCTAATTCTTTATACCAGAAGGTTTCTTTGAACAAGATTTAGAATGCGACCACATTTGTTCAACAAGATCATGTTTGCTATTTGCAACCATAAATGGTATTTTGTTCAAGAGTGTGCGATATTGTGGAACTTCTTCACGAGCAAAAAAGATACGGCCTTGTGGATCTTTGCTTATGGTCAATCCATGTTTCGGTTGATGAGATGCAGCAGGATGGCAAAGTCCTTGTCCTTGAGGCCCTTGGTAGGTTACGCTCACTTGTCGAAAGAGCTATACACCTTGAGTACCTTCGTCGACCTGGCCCGACCTCGAGCTTCTTGAAGGGAGAAGGCGAGGATTTCTGGCATGATTGGAGAAGTGAAGCGTATGCATTAGCGTTAAATTGCCATGCATGGCATGGAGCACCAGGGCTCCAGGTGCGAAGAGTATCATTTTTGGATTTTTATCCGATGCCTATGTCAGATATGTCTATTGATGCAACAGCCAATCATATGATTCTATCCTTCATGGATGGAAATGCTGGTTATAATCAAATCAGAATGGCTGAAGCAGATATTCATAAAACTGCCTTTAGATGTCCTGGCCATATTGGAGCTTTTGAGTATGTAGTCATGCCCTTCGGATTGAAAAATGCCGGGGCTACATATCAAAGAGCCATGAATGCTATCTTCCACGACCTCATCGGTCATAATTTAGAAGTCTATATCGATGATGTAGTAGTCAAATCTAAAACTGATATAGAACACCTAGCAGATTTGAAACAAGTGCTAGGAAGGATGAGGTCCCACAAGTTAAGGATGAACCCGAAGAAATGTGCCTTTGGAGTAAGGGCAGGCAACTTCTTAGGATTTTTGGTTCATCAAAGAGGAATAGAGGTAGATAAGAATAAAGCCAAGGCAATCATAGATGCACCCTCGCCAAGGAATAAAAAGGAGCTTCAAATGTTGCTTGGAAAGATTAATTTCTTGAGAAGGTTTATTGCGAATTTGGCTGGGAAGCTTAAGCCTCTATCTCCGCTGCTAAAGCTCAAAGAAACGGAAAAGTTCAGATGGGAAGTCGGTCACCAGAAGGCTTTTGATGAGATCAAGCAGTACATGGCTAAACCACCTATTTTGATGCCACCGAAGAAAGGGAAACCTCTTAAGCTGTATATATCAGCTTCGGAGGAGTCTATTGGCAGTCTCCTAGCCCAAGATAATGAGGAAGGCAAGGAGCAGGCGGTTTACTACTTAAGCAGGAGTCTGACTGATGTGGAAACCAGATACACCCCAATTGAGAAGCTGTGCTTAGCTTTATATTTTACATCGGTCAAACTCAGACATTACATGTTGCCATACACAGTCCACATAATTGCCAATACGGATGTGGTCAAATACATGTTATCCAAGCCAATGATGGCTGGTCGGATTGGAAAATGGATGTTGGCTCTGTCAGAATTCTGCTTCCAATATGTGCCTCAGAAGGCTATTAAAGGACAAGCTATTGCAGACTTTTTGGCATCCCATCCAAGCAATTCAATAGTATTGAAAAAGCATCCTCCTAAGATATCAGAAGCAGCAGTGTCCAGTCTGCTAATTCGAAAGGAGAAGGATGCTTCTTTTGAGATTTCCAAGAATATAGCCAGTTTATGGCTTACACCTTGGAAGCTGTTCTTTGATGGATCCTGCACGAATAGAGCCTCGGGTGCAGGAATAGTATTAGTTAGTCCTAAAGGCGATCATTATCGTTATTCATTTCACCTGGATTTTGATGGCCTGACTAACAACCGAGCCGAATATGAAGCACTCATAATCGGATTGGAAATACTAATGGAACTGGGGGCACCAAGTGTGGATATATTCGGAGATTCCGAATTAGTCATCAACCAACTTACTGGAGAATACAAGTGCAAAAATTTGGTGATGGCTAGTTATATGAGTGCCGTCGGATTCTTGATAAAAACCTGGGAAGATTGCATTACGGCAGAACACATCCCTAGGGAGGAGAATTTGGCTGCCAATGAAATGGCCCAAATTGCTTCTGGAGTACAAGTTCAGTTTGGCCAATCCAATGAATGGGTTGAGGTTCAAACAAGGTCACTTCCTTCTGTATTCGATAGAGAATTTGAAATGGATGTTATGATTATCGAATCCGAAGCTGAAGATTGGAGGGTTCCACTGTTGAAATATCTTAACAATCCATCAATACAGACGGAAAGGAAGCTTAGGACTCAAGCTTCAAACTATTCAATATGGGACCAAGCTCTAATAAGAAAAACACCAGATGGGTTTCTATTACGATGTTTGGGAAATATTGAGTCCATGAAAATAATGGCTGAAGTCCACGAAGGAGTATGTGGTGCTCATCAGGCTGGAGTCAAGATGCGTTGGCTAATCCGAAGGTATGGCTATTTTTGGCCAAGAATGGAAAAAGATTGCCAGGATTATGCCAAAGGATGTGAAGAGTGCCAGAAGCATGGACCTCTTCAGCATGTTCCAGCCATCCCGATGAATCCAGTAGTAAGGCCATGGCCATTCAGGGGCTGGGCCATGGATTTCATTGGACAGATTTATCCTCCTTCGTCCAAGGGACATACTTTCATTATAGTAGCTACGGACTATTTCACCAAGTGGGTAGAGGCCGTAGCTGTCAAGAAGATCACTTCTGCAGAGGTCATCAAGTTCATAAAAAGCAAGATTTTGCACAGATATGGGATACCAGAAACTATCGTAACTGATAGAGGTCCGTCCTTCATATCTAAGGAAACGATGGAATTTGCAGAAGAATTCAAAATTAAACTCATACAATCCAGCCCTTACTATCCACAATCTAATGGCCAGGCCGAGGCAAGCAACAAAGTCTTGGTAAACATCATCAAGAGAATGACTGATGATAATCCAAGGAAGTGGCATGAGAAGTTGGGAGATACTTTGTGGGCCTATCGGACCTCTAAAAGGTCCGGTACAGGGACTACACCGTTTGCTTTAACTTATGGCCAAGATGCAGTGCTCCCGATGGAGATTAATGTAATGTCTCTGAGAGTTCAAAACCAATATGGTTTACACTCAGATGAATATTTACAGGCTATGTGCCAGGAGGTGGAAAATTTAGATGAGAATCGGCTGGAGGCTTTGAATAAGATTTTAGCAGGCAAGCAGTCCGTGGCTAGAGCATACAATAAAAGGGTCAAAGGAAAAACTTTCCAACCCGATGAGTTGGTATGGAAGGCCATCCTACCATTTGGAACCCAAGTGAAAGGGTTTGGAAAGTGGAGCCCGACCTGGGAAGGACCTTTCTTGATTGACCAAGTAATCGGGAAGGGAGCATACAAGCTGAGATCGGTAGAAGGAGTTCAGCAGCAACATTCCATCAATGGAAAGTTTCTGAAGAAATATTTCCCAACTCTATGGGATGTTAGAGATATTTATTTGGAACAATCCGACTAACGAGTTTATTATGATTTGGTTTGAACAATGTCAAGATAAGAGAATAAATTCATTTTTATTATAAAACGAGAATTGTTCTTCATATCTACAAACAAGCTACAAGGAAGGAAAGCCAAAATCTAGAGAGCGAGCAAAAAGTTTACATTGTTCAAATTCTGCCCTAATTCTAGCTTCTAATATCTTTGGCTTATGGGCTTCACTTCCTTTTTCCTTCAGCTGAGCAGTCATCTCTTGAAGTTGAACTTGAAGAGGAGTTATGGCTTCAAGTTTAACCCTCAAGCGTTCCTCCAATTCCGATTGTTTGGCCTTCAAGCGATTAATTTCAGCCAGCAGAGCCTCCAGCTCATCACCGATTAGAGAACATTCTTCCACTGAGGAATGAAGCTGGGAAGATCTCTCTGAGTGAGCACTGATGAAGGACTGGGCTGCCCGTGCCTTATTGGTTGCCTCCTCAAAGTCTCGATGTGCTTGACCAATAATGGTCAAGCAAGAAAGGAAGGAACTGTGATCGGACTTAGGAAGCAAACCGACTCGGGCCAATAAATCGATGGCATCTTGAATTTGCTGGGCCGACTCAGCCACTGCATCCATGTCAAAGTTTTGGTTAACCCAAGACTTCACTGTGTTCTTGGCATCTTCGATATCTCTTTGAGGAGTCTTGGGAGGAGGTCCACTGCTTAACCTTTTTAACTGGGCTAGCTGAAGGAGAACTGAGGGTTTAGACCCAGAAGAGGGGCCTTCTTGAGTAACGGCCACTGATGGCCCTGCAACCTCAGCAGGTTGAGTTCCTCCAAAGGAAGTCAGGACCTCAGCAGCACTTGAGGCAGTTGGAGAAGGTTCTACCTGACAAGGGAGATCACATATATCAGCATTAGAAAAGCCTTTCGAGATAGAAAATAGTAGGGAAGAGTAATTCAATATACCTCTTCAACTATTTGCTGCTCTGAGGAAGTTGACATATCCCAACCACTGATGGTCGGGATGAGCACAGTCCTTCCCGTTTCCTCAGGAATTATGGCCTGAACATCGGGTTGAACCACTGGACTTGGAGGTGTAGCAACCCGATCAACAGGAGATACTTGAGGACTTGAGGGAAGGACTGGAGGTTCTTCTCCCACAAGGACCATGGCCAGCTCCAGATTTTCGGGAGGAGAAGATACTGGCTGAGGATAAGTTCCTGTAGTCTCTGGAATTGGTTCTCCTTTCCCGGTTGGCTCAACAGGGACCTAAAGAACAAATAAAATATCAACCCGAAGCTTGAGCTACAAGATTAATAACAAATGAAGATTGATCGGGTTAAACGTTTACCTCTGGCAAAGGAGGGCTAGCTTCCCTATGGCTTCTGCTCTTATGTTTTTTCTTTTGAGGAGAGAAGCCAGTCTGGGAAGGTTCAGCTGAACCAACCGGAACCAATGGTTCTCCTAAGAAGCGGGCACTATAGATTTCCAGACGCCTTTCCATTTGGAGAAGCTGTTCTGGAAAGGAAGGGACGGCTCCAGCAGGTGGCCTCTCTACAGCCAAAGGTGTAGGGACATTGGTGTCAATGCCCATGAAATTCTCAGGATAGAGAGGATCTCGAGCCTGAAGTGCTTCGGGAACCACAAATGGGTCCGGAAGACTATCACCCTACATCAGAATTAAACTAGTTAAATGTTTGGTCTGACAAGAAAAATAATCGGATTGGTATATCCTTTAAAGGATTAGGCCAATACCTGAGGAGTTGTTTCCTTGGGGGCAGCAGTTGACCCTTCTGATGTATCCTCCTCTCCAATAGTCCTTCGTTTCCGTTTTGATGGCCTATCTGTAAAGGCAGAATCAAAAAAGTTAGTAAAAATTAAGGAAACCATTGATGGTTTGTCTGAAAGAGGAAAGACTTACTGGAGGGAGGAGATGCCGCAGTTGCTTCAGCAATTGGACTTGCAGGAGCAGGAGGAGGAGTTGAAGATGGAACCTCGGGTTCCCGCTGAATGTTTTGTCGGATTGGAGCCGAGGGCCGATCTTCACGTTTCTTAGTCCTTGCTTCAGCCATCTTTTCCTTACCCTTTTTGAGAGGTTGGGATGGACCAACTGGGGGCAGGACTACTTGTTGGACTTCCTCATCGCCATCATCACCAAAAACATTTTCGGTGTCATTGCTATCGTAAGGAGGAATGCCAACTGGAAAAATGAAAAGAGATGGTCAGTTAACCAGAAAAAGGGTCATCCCGACAAAAGGGATGAAACCAATTTGATCATGGATTGGATCGAGAACTTACCAATAAGAACCTTCCGATTCTTGATGGCCAAATCCCGAGCTAGCTTCCTTTGGTGGTCAGCACTCATTTCACCCCCGATGTCGAAATGTTGAAAGAGGCGACGGTTGGCCTGGAGGGGATGTTCGGGAAACCGTTCGGCAAATTGGGCCTCCCACCAAGTGTCAAAGGCCTGGGTGCATTGAACGTTGAAGATATCGGGTTTGGTCCAAGCCTTCTGAATGATGAACAGGTTCCTCCTAACTCCAACTACTTGGGCATCGGATGGCTTCTTAACTCGGAAGGAGGTCGCCCCATTCAGGCTATCGAAAAATAGTCCCGGGATGGTTTGAAGCAAACCAAACTGCCGGCAGAGGAAATTGGGATGATAGACCTCCACTCCGTGGGTGTGTCGGGATGCACGACCCACTCCCCAGGAAAGGTCTCGGGGGTAGATGCAACTAAAGAAATTGCGGGCAAAGGTTTGGTCAGTTCCCAAACCTTCAAGAAAGGATCTATCTGCAAACCAAGGATAGGTCCTGGTAGCAGATACTGCCCACTCGCTCATTGTCCTCGTTCTACACTCGCCAAAATAAAACATGTAGGCGGCTGATGGGAGATTCATTGCAGCTGAAGCCTTCAGTTCGAGTGCAGGGACAATGTCATCCCTAAAGTTGATGCCCGGAGCCCTAAGATCGGGAAAGTACCACTGGAGCCATATCTGCAGCATCCAGGTGGGCCCGTTGAAATTCAAAAACAATGGCTTGGGGCAGGTCATCTTGTGCATCATATGATATATATGAGCCAAGACAAAGGGACCCATGGCCAGGTCGTTGAAAGAGTGGAGAGCGGACGCCAAGGGGAACCATTCCGACTTAACGCATTTGGATGCGTTTGGAATAAGAAACCTGCTCAGGAAATAGACCAGGAAATGGACATGTTCCCGAGCAGGGTCTTGTGCAAACCGATCAGCATAATACCTTGGATAACTGCCAAAGGCAGTGTGATCGCTGAAGTCGGGTTCGGGTTCAACCTTGAAGAACTGTGAGCGGGTTGCTTCTTTGGCTTGGGCAGTCTGGATGTAAGCATCACTCCAGTCTCCTGTAATATCCACCACCCTTCCCGATGGGCGAAGACCAAATAGCTGGGCCATGTCCAAAACTGTGGGAGACATAGGACCACACCTGAAATCAAAGGTGTTGGTGGTGGTGTTCCAGTACATGGCGGCAGAGAAAACCAGGCCGAGATCCGCTGCCTGAGGAATCTTGGTCATCTGAATCAAATAATAGATGCCGTTGCTGCGCCATTGATCCCCGAAACGAGGAGCCAACTTGTCGACCCAATCGGACCATGTAAGGCCCATATTCCGTCGATCGGATTCAGCTCCGTGAACATATGGGGACGGGAAACCCCTTTCCACCATTTTCCAGGAGGTATTCTCCAGGGTGCGCATATATGGGTGGGGGCACGTCCAGGGCTTCATGTCAACCCGATCGACGGCTGGAGGAATACCGGGAGATAACCAGCAAGGGCCGATGGTGTAAGCATCGTGGAGTGGAGTGAGAACGGATTGAGTATAAGTGTTTGGGGGGGCAGGCCTGAAGGGCCGCCACCCATTTCTTCTTGAGATCGGCAAGGCGTTCGCCGGTGACATACTGGGGTTCCTTAGAGGGGGCCATGGTTAGGTTTTCGAGTGATTGAATTTGGAAGAGAAGTGGATTTTGAAGGTTGGAGTTCGGTTGCTGGAGTTTAGTATTTTTCTGAATATCGTCTGAGTTTTTGAAAAGGAAATAGATGTCCAGAAATGGAAAAGGGGGTACAATTTGTACTGAGCATAGTTAAGGCAGTTGTGGGTCCCCGTTACTTTTCTCGGAGATCGTGGGAAGAAGAAACGTTTTAAATATTTAATTAATGATAGTGTGCCAAGAAATGGCGCTTGACATAAATGCACGAAGTCCGAGAAAAAGGTGAACAGTTTTGATTTAGGCTAGCCGACCTTAAAACGGCTAGTGTAAGTTAAAAAAAGGGTAGATCTGGTATTTTCAACCCGATGGTGTGTTAGGGATGTTGGTCAAAATCAGTGAATTAGTAAAACAATTAGATTATTTTTGGGAGATCTTGTTTGAACAAATAGGATAGAAAAATAAACTTGTTTTATTATAGGATAGAAATTGTTCTTACAACCCGACAATAAACTAAGAAAGAGAAAGTTCATTGATAAATATACAACCCTAATTACAACATAGAGTAGAAGCTGCTAGGGAAACTTTTACATCATTAGCCAGGTGTAGACTTATGGGTCTTGATTTCTTCATCATCCTCCTCCTCGATGAAGAGAGGCAGAGTTAATAGGAGAGCTGTATGAATACTGATCCTATTAACTCATATGAAGGGCCTGGTGGATGCCATCTCGCTCTCACAACTCTGGAGAGTGTAGGAGAGGGTAAAGTTAGGCAGCAGACTGGGGATGTTCTGTTTCCAGTGCTGCTGAGCATCCTTCTTGTACGCCAGACAGAGGAATTGGAGCGGAAGGGCTGGAGTACTGGAGAATCCCATCCCGACTCATCTCATTCCTGAGATCAAGGAAAGTGAGAAGAGGAGGGAATGGAGGCCAGAGGATAAATGGCCTTGGGGATCCGAGAGAAGTCTACAAAGGACCCCCAAGAGATTACGCACAAACTCCAGACTTATGGCAAGGACGGGGCATGGTGAAATCCCCATTAATATACCAGTCATTGGTAACAAAGGTGTATGAGGATATGAAAAACAGTCGATGAGAACAAGCCTTAAGGGCATGTTCTCATTTTTGTAAGGATTGTGCATGACTAATGACGTGGGTGGAGGATTTCCTTCCATCACTGAGGATGAAGGAGGAAGAAAAGATGGGATATTAAGTAATACCAAGAATGGTGTTGCTGATATTGATTCTATAACTCAGAAGATACAAAGTATAAATAGAGTGTATTCTGAAGAGTCTCGAAGATACGGGGGATTACCAAGGGATTTTTGATTTGACCGGGCCAGCTATGGTACCTTTATTTGTTGGTCATTTCCAAGATTTGGATAAGGATCACAGATTTGAAACCTGAAAACAGAGTTCTCGAGGAGTTAAACTTGACTAAAGCCGAGAATACAAACGGCTTCAGTAAGTTTAAGGGGGCAACTGTTTACACTGAAAAATACCCTTTGGATTTAAAGGAGCTTAGTTAAGATTACCAACTAATGGTCTAGGCCTAAAGAGAAAGGCCCAGCCCAAATCTGAAGAGACTAGGGGAGGAAAAGGAAATATCTGCTCCATTAGAGTGCTCAAGTACCTATGCCTATCTTTGATAAAGAACATTCAATGCAAAGATATTGGCGACATGGGAAAAGGCAGTCAGAGGATGGCTGAATCCAGATGACGATGACCAATTGAGTTGACAGCAGCCACGTGGGACATCCAGCTATCCATATATCTTTTGAGCCATGACTTATGACCGAGTATTGGACTAAGCCTAACCCAAAGGCCCAGCCCAAATTAATAAAGTAAAACAGAAAGGAGTCTGAATAGCATTTAATGCAAATCACTGGGCAAATGGGAGGGAAGCAGACTACGAATAAAGAACCCTTTCTCAGTGGGAGTAGGTTGGTCAGACCAAGTGATACTATTCTTCTTCCCAACAGAGGACAGTGGCAGAGATGACGTGAATCCCTCACGGGCCTATATAAACGAGGAGAAGATGCAGAAATAAGGACACTCAAACAAAATCAAAACAGAACTCATACGTTCAACCCAACAGGAAGAAACCTCTGAGGGAAACCCTCAAGCTCTTTCACAGATAAAAGATCTTCATCTTTATCTGAAACCCTCATTCGCACTACTTGTGTAGCTCGCGACTTTGAGAAGATCAAAGGCCAGTCACCCAGGATAATATATCCAAACTCCCCACGAGGAGTAGTGTTTTGCTCTGCTATCCAACCTACTTGGCGATAGTATTGATTTGAATCTTGGACCGAAGGGTCTTTGATTTGTTTTCTCCTTAGGAACCAATATCCTAAACCCATCCCGATAAGCTTAATAGACCATCCCGATGGGACTGAAACCATCCCGACAGGCTGTTATTCAAGCTCTGACGAATATGAAATGTAATAAAATGGATATTACCTTTAATTAATGTCTTTTACATTCAGTCTTTTAATTACAAGTCTTTATATTCAGTTTTTACTTTAAGTCTTTACTTACAGTATTTACTTACAGTATTTACATACAGCTTTTACTTATCTGTCTTTATTTTTATGTACGTTTGAGCGTGGGAGGTTCTTGGTTATAACAAGTTATACCTAAGTCCCATCTCAAACTATCTCTGGTATAACATCAAGAGAGTATAAAGTCCTTAACAAGCAAGGCAAATAACGAACCTAACAGTTTATATATGTATATATATATATATGGCGCCAATCCGACGAACGGAAGTCATATTACTTGTGGCGCAAGTATCTAATAAATAACACATCTTTCTATTGGCAGAGCCAATAGTGGCACGCCTGACAAATACCAAAGACAACAAAAGGCCTCACGAGCATCCCTCTGAAGGGATAGGAGCTGAGCCTATTGGACCAGGTGCCAAGTAGAAAGGTTCGGGACCAGCGACCGGGCCGACTTGATATATTCCGAGCCTGCACCTCCGCAAAAGGCTGCGCGAACACATTCTCATTAAACTGTTTCTAACAGTTAGGAATCGGAATGACCATAGAGCTAATTCCCATTAAAAGTGTTTACAATTGTCCAAAATCGGAATCAAAATTAAGTTGATTACTAAAATACCCTTGTATATACAATTGTAAGTATAACATTTTTTATATATAAAATAGGCTAATATTCAAACCAAAAAAATTTTGTTCAGGTTTTTCATTTCACTTTTATTTAAAAATTAAACTAATCATCAAAACCAAATACTATTGAAAAAAAATCAAAACCCAAATAGAATTAACAAAATCGTGAAATGGTTTTAAAAAACAAAACCTAGCACAATTTCTACATCTCGACACAGCCAATACCACCCCCTCCTCTTTCTCTCTCTTTCTCTCATCTCCTCCTCTTTTGTTAATCCGATTTAGCCTGTCGTACGTATACTTCTTAATTCATTTCATACACATCAAAAGGAAAAACATGGATCTTTTATACAACCTCAGTCCATCTTACTTGCTAGCTAGCAACTTAGTGCTCAATCCACCACATAATTTCTATTCTAATATTAAAATAGAAAGATAACAACAATTTCTTTAGTGCTCTTAATAAAACACATTGGAGAGAAATGTATCAGGTCACCCTTCTTAGATCAAGCCTGTCCTCAGGCTGTAAAGTCTAGAAAGCGGAGGAGGATGGAGTTTGCATCTTCCCAGGTGGCATCCTGCTCAGGAAGACCCTTCCACTTGATCAGCCAACGCATGACCGCTTTGTTATCGCTTTTGAACATCCCACGTCGTAGAATTTTTTTATGTTGCCACAAGAAAGAGACCTCAGAAGACAGTAGAGGCAGCGAAGGAGAAGGAACGATGTGAGAACCTACCTTTGACTTCAGGACAGAAACATGAAAAGTTGGATGAATCTTCGCCTTCGGAAAATTTAGAGTATAGGCTACCTTCCCAACTCAAACGACTCACACTGAAAAGGCCTTCCAGTAGTAACGAGGAGCAAGATTAGGACAATGAGTCTACTCAGAGGTCTGACGATAAGGTTGTGAAGTAAGCAAAACCCAATCACCAATCTGTAACTCTTGTCAGAGCGATGTTTGTTCACTTGTTGGTGCATACGATTTTGGGCGAGTTGGTGGTTCAGCAAGTGATATGCTTAATAGGCCATCTCTCGCTCGAGTATAAGATCCACTGTGGAAATAGAAGAGAAGTCTGGCAAGTAAGCCACTTGACCTAAGAGTTGTGGGAGGAGGGGTAACCATAAACGGCTTCAAAAAGGAGCCATGATCAGAGGCCTGGAATGTTGTATTGTACCACCACTCAGCCCATGGAAGCCACTGGACCTAAGAGTTGCTTTTGTCACCACAAACCACACAAATAATGCTCGAGGGTGCGATTGAGAACTTTTGATTGATCATCGATTTGTGGTGATAGGCAGTACTTTTGCATAACTTAGCATCCTGCT
Organism: Gillenia trifoliata; assembly: GCA_018257905.1. NCBI lineage: Eukaryota > Viridiplantae > Streptophyta > Magnoliopsida > Rosales > Rosaceae > Gillenia > Gillenia trifoliata. Next base: position 31,221 of record JAEHOF010000065.1, on the reverse strand, counting down.
ACTTCTAAAGAAAGAGTTCCAGAAGTTACTAATGAAAATAGGGTCACAGTGGCTGACAATGGATGAAGGCATGTTGTGAGACAAAAACTTCCTTAACAAATATTCCCGCGATCTTGTTGACCGAATAGAGATGCTTGATAGGAACAGCGGCCATACTATGAGAGTCGATCAACCACTACCAAGATTGCATTGTGGCTATGGACGGAGGGAAGGTCTTTAATGTCCATCGCAATGTCCGCTATACTTGGTTGGAGGGAACGGGTGTAAGAGCTGCAGAAGACTAGGGACTGAATCATTTCGTAGTTGGTCCTTTGGCAAGTATCGTAGGCAGCGCATACAAATTATTTACGTACCATTTTTTAACCCCTCGGCCTAGTGGAAAGCTAAGCGTGATACGCTTGTAAAATGAGAAATACCTTGAATGACCAGCACTAGGAGATGAGTGAAACTTCTCAATGATACGACTACAGCAAGGAGGATGGAGCAACAAATATACCATCCTACAGACATATGAGAGGTCTCCTTGTAAAATGAAAAGAAGAATAGTTGTTCGGTTGCTGCTGCAGATCATGGAGCAAGGATGAAACCATAGAATTTGTCGAATATTCCACTTGAATCTCAGAAACACAATAAAAATGGGGCGACAAACCCATTATGTTAATAACTCATGGTGACGTGAAATGGCATCGGCAACAATTATTGGAAGAATCTGGACAACATTCCAATGTCATTGTAGCCAAGGAGTTTCAACAGCCACTTTGTTGCACCAGAGTAGTAATTCGCTACAAGAAAATGCTTGATTTTTTGGTGATCAGCAAGGGTTTTAAAGGGTGTCGCAATAAGAAAATGTACGATAAGAAAATGCTCCATATCGTACGTTGCAAAAGGCTTGGTGCTTCGAAGCTAAGGGCTTGCTAAGATAGGCAATTGGGTGATTGTTATGAGATAACACTGCCCCAATGCTAGAGTTCGGGTTACACTCCACACAAAGGGTTGTGGAATTAAGGCCAGAATTAGAGTCGCTACTGTAGCCTGCTTGGGAAAGTCAAAAGGATGTTGGTGCTGCCTCTGTCCAATGAAAATTATCCTTTTTAAGGAGATCTGTCAAAGGCCCAGCAATGAGTCCAAAATTACGCAACAAACTTTGGTGGTAGTACCTAGTAAGACCCAGGAATTCATGAAGGCCCTTAAGTGTTGCGGTCATTCGTCAATTGCTTGAATTTTCTTAGAGTCCACTGCCACACTCGCAATTGAATTGGAATGGCCCAAATATTCCACTGAAGATTGGCCGAAATGTCATTTAGAGTGTTCTCAACTTCAAGCTTTGCACACGTAAAATCTCAATACACAGTGGTAAGATGTGAGATCTTTAAGGAACGACTGAAAATTAGAATATCAAAAAGACAAGGACCGACTCTACGAGCTAAGGGATGAAAATCGAATTCATTAACGCTTGAAGGTAGAGGGTGTATTAGCCGGGCCAAACGGCATGACAAGGAACCGTTGTAGCCTTCATGAGTCCGAGAAGCTATCTTCTGTATTTCCCCAGGGGTGCATACAAATCTAATTATATCCGGAGAAAAGATTCAACTTTGAAAAAATTGCAGCACCCTGTAATTCATCTAGGAGCTCGTCAATAATAAGGGCTGGAAACCTATCGTTGATGGTAACATCATTTAAGCAGCAATAGCCCACACAAAATCATCACATCTCTTCATCTTTGGGAACCCAAACGTAGGAGAAGAAATAGGCTCGAACTCCATTGAATGATGCCGGTATCCAACATTTCGTCCACCCAGCGTTCAAGTTCCGCTTTCCGGGAGAAGGAAGAAGTGGGATATGGCCTGACATTGACGGGCCCATTACTCTGAAGTGAGGGGCATCTGGATGATCGACGTTCAATGTGGTGGCACGGTGGGAATCATAAAAAGATCAGAGAAACGCAACAGGAGAACTTCCAAACAATCTGGTACAGGTTCCACTTAGGAAGCGGCTTTCTTGACTTCTTTATGTTGTGTTAGGGTTACAATATGGAAGCCGTTTCAAAAGTTTTCCTGTTTAATATCAAGAAAGAATTAAATAATAAGATATTACATGTTGGTCGTATGAACATTCACATACCAATAATATTTACAATACCCCTTCTTGATATCCACACTAGTTAATGATAGCTGTCTCAAAACCTTGCTTGAAACCCAGTAAGACAAAACCTAGCTATGCAAATGAAAAATACTGCAGCATTTCATTGATATTACAACGAAAAATTGAATGGATAAAAGCCTGATCCAAGTGAAAAGCGCACCGCGCACTTATGTTAATTGTCATATTGTCGAAGACTCTCTCTTGATGATAGTAAGTTTTTGTCTAATAAGACTCTTAAATGATCTCACAATAATCTTCTACTTCTTGAGGTTCCAATTCCATACAGTAATACGTGAATTCACAATATGAAAAGCAGCTCAAACCTAAGTAGGCGACACAAGGTTCATTTTTTTTTTCGATGTGTGATAATCAACAGTTAGATTAGGGCCACATAATAAGTCAACAATAATTTGGTATTTCATAGTAGATAAAAGATTGTCCGTTATGTTTGAGACAAAAATTACTTCATTATCACACAACTACAATGGGAAGAAGAAAAAAAAAAAAAGAAGAGAGAATAATCTGCGTTGTTAGATAGCAAAATATCCTCAGCCGGCTTCCAGTGAGAAAAAGTCCAGTTGGAACACTTGAAGCTGTTCATCTGCTACTCCAACTTGGCTTTAGCCGCCGAACCAACTACATTCCTTCTCCGCTTACAGTGAGCCGCCACCTCCGATGACAAGACCAATGAAGATGAGGGCTCCGGCGAGCAACGTTTAGAAGCGACACGACCCGGCTCCGAATCATGTGAATGAGGTGTGAGGGAAATTGAAGCTTAGCCCTTGAGCCACGCATTTTAAAAGCAGCTCGGTCATAAGCCGCTTCCGAACATCCTCAGCTGTCTGATAAGTTCCGAGCCAGATTCTCGCCCTGTTCCTTCTTTTGGGTCCTTATCTCCGCTGCGTACTTCCCCCACGGCCGTCGCCGCCTCACGCCCCCAAAATGGACCACTTTTCACGCGCCGACACCTCGAACTTATTTGATGTCCAAAGCATGGTTCATTATTCCCATTGTGTCACCCGAACCCTCCACAACAAAATGGTTAATTCTAGAGTTTGAAGGACTTGGACAATTTATAATGGTGCATCCTTCAGCTACATTGGCCAAAATGTTTCCTGTGTTTCGAGATCATCGTGCAGTAGATGTTGACGAATCGATTCCAAGAGAGCCCAGTTGGAACTTGAGAGAAGCTTTTTGTTAATATTGTTCGACCCAATGTCGATTAGAAATGATGGTGGTGAGTATGGGATATGTAAATCTGAATGGCTTTTTGAGTTGTGATATATCGCCTTATGAGGCTTTCTATATATATACACATTAAGCTGTGGAAGATAGACTTTATCCCCCTCGTGCTGGTAAAGTATGTTATTAGATATTATATTGAATGTGGGCAATGGGGTTTCTTCCATGAAGCCTCACTGGTTTCTTATTTTTGCGATCACATGTTTTGAATGCTCCAAATAAGATTTATTTTATTCATTTGTTTGTCTTGATATTGCTTTGGTTGGTTGGTGCGGGTTTCAAAAAATATAATTGAATAATGTTCGAGATGCCAAAGTAAGAAGCGTAATAATAAGAACTGAAAATTGGATTTGACCATTGAAACTCATTTTCTCTCGCTTAAACCTATTTTATTTACTTTCGGATTCTGAATTTTTACATTTATCATCAGTGCATTTACACGATTTAGACTTAAATTTTAACCATTCAATTGGCATCAAAATGAACTGAATGGAGTCCATGTCATATTATAACAAAATACACGTTTGCACTTTAGCACTAATCTCTCTCTCGGAGCCTACTTTCTCATTGTCTTCCTAATCTCTGTTCCGTTAAAACAATGCCAAATTGATCGAAAACTTCAATTGCTTCTTTTCACAATTGTATTGAGAATTCAATTTCAAAAATTAATATCAATTTGCCTTTTGGCTTGCGAAAGATCGATATTGGAGAAAATGGTGTTCTTCGTACATACATATAATTAAACAAGAAAATGGGTGCCTTTGTTCTTCAATTTTTTAATCAATCTTGTTCTTCTATTGGATCCCAGAGAAAGACATGATTTGTAGGATTAACTGATATTAGTCACCCTATCCATCCAAAGAAACCGCACAGCATCCATGTGAAGTTCTTTTTTTTTTGTGTGATTTTACAGAAGAAGGGAGAAGACGGCAAGAGAGAAGGGTAGGGGATGTTCGGAAGCCTTTGCGAATGGCAGAGACGTAGAGTGATATGGTGCGAAGGCGATCTCAATCTAAGTCTGATGTGGATGGATAAATTACGGCAGATTAATCTAACGATCAATATTTGTCTAAATGTACGTAACACAAATGAAAATGTCAGAATCCAATTCCCATGGACATATAGAACTGCTCTCTTAGAGTCTGTTTTTGGATACAGGTTTTGGTGGACGGTAAGGGTTTTGCTAATGATGGGAGTGAAAAGTGAAGGGATTAAAGATGATGAGATTTTAGGTTCCTTGTTTGGGAATAAATGGATCCTATAATCATGGGATTAAAATGGGGGTTTTGATATTAAATACTTAGTTTTTTTAAAATTTTTTTATAGAAAAATAAGAAAAAGATAAATTCAAATGAAAAATAATAAAATAGTATAAAAAGCAACAAAGCATCGACTAAATCTGCTGGATCTCAAACTCCAATCGAATTCAATTGATTTCAGCAACCAAAGGCTTGGGATCCTAAAATCATCGTGTTGGAGATTGGGCTCCGCTTAATCGGCTAAAAATTGATCTGTTATCCTTCTGAGAAGTAGAAGCCCCGATTGCTGGAGAAGACGACAGAGAAAATGAAGACGACGCAGGAGAAGAAGACGAATTAACAATGGAGAAGAAGAAGAGATGGATGCGTCAGAGAAGCCGGAAGACGAAGTGAGAAGGTAGAGGGCGATCGCAGAGAGATAGAAACGAGAGGGGGAATGGCAGGAGACGAACGAAAAATGGGGGAAAGAGACGAGAGAGGCTCTGCAAAACCCACCTGCGGAGGTGGGTTTTGTCTACACTCCGGTAATATCACGCATGACCAGTTAACCCAATATGAAATAACATGAAAAAATAAGGTTTTGAGTTGAAGTTTAACGGGGTCGGGTTGGTATCGTATAAACCCGTTAAGCATCCGTTAAGAAACGGTTATCCAGGTCTATCCACGGGTAATTGCTTTTCAACCTGTTAAGAGAAATATATGGGTAAATTAAAAACAGTAAAAGAAAACCCTAGGTTGCTCTCCGTTCTCTCTCTATTTCTCAAACTCGTTTACCTCTACACATCGTTCACATCGCCCTCTCACTTTCAGGCTTTCTCGCCAATGTTCCAATACAATTTTCTTGGATGATTGATGTCAAACAAACAATATGCAAGCTTTGAATATGAGATGGCAAAGTTCTTTACTTTTGACTTTGAGAATCCAAAATTTATTTTGTAGTAACATATTAATGTGTTTTCATTAAGAGCATCGCTTACGTAAGGGTAATCAATCAAGAATCGGAATTGAATTCGATTACGGAATACTCCGGTGTTTACCAAATATTCGGAATCAAAAGTTGGTGGGACCCACTCAAATTTTGGAATCCAACTCCAAAATTTGAGGAATTGGACTCCCTACAATATGGTGGTAATTGAATTCCGGTTGTTGGGGAACTGAATGGACTTCTTTCCTCCCCATTATACCCTCACTTATTTCCAAAATTCCAAACTTGTCTTTCATATTAACCCAACAAAACCCTAGCCCTCTCACTTTCTCTTCAATTACTGCCGCCGCACAGTTTCTTCAATTGCTGCCGCTCACTTTCTCTTCAATTGTTGCCGCTTTCAAACTTACAAAGAGGTAAAACCCTTTGTGTTTTGCATTTTTATCTCTATCATGAACTCGCCTTTTATTTATTTTGGGCACCTAATCTTCCATATTTGTATTGAATTAGTACAAGGATTGCTCTCTTCCTTCGGGAGTTCCAAGAAGCAAGAAGGACCTATGTATTTCTGCGTTTTCATCTATGCGTTTCATCACTTCTCATTTTACTGTTTTCTTTATTTTTAAGGACTAATAAGTGCAAACACTACGTAACTTCAAAAAGTTTTATTCAAGGCTCAAACACTCTTCGAGTATGTGTTATTAGTTCATTGTCTTGTGAGCGACAACATCAATTTCATTCCGCACGCTATGCATCAATTTCCCTGAATTGAGAAACTTGACTTGAGATTCAACAAAACTCAAGAGAGATTAGAGAAATTAGAGAGAGATGGTATTGTCTACTTTATAAGATTGTATTTAGTTACGTCTGAACTTAACAACTAATCAAACTTATCCCTGTACTAAACATCTTCCAAAATTTGAGAACCTCGCCATATCAAAACAGTCTATGGAAGTACTGTTGTAGAATGGTATGGAGGGTACCCTCCAGACTAATTCTACAGATTATTGAAACATAAGATTAGTATAATTCTTTATGCTGAAATGCTTATTAATGGAATTTTCTTCCTGTTCATGAAAGTAGGAAGAGTGAAGAAAAGGCTGTGTGGACTCGTGAGCTCTTTCACCGCCATATGTGTATATTATGATTTATGTTTTTTTTTTGTTCCATTATATTTTGAGACTAGTTATGAGGAAGCACAATTTAATTCAGTTTGGTGATATCTTTATTGCTCAAATGTCAGCTTTTATGATATTTTAATTGCACAAATGCTTATTATTGTGACCGATTGGGTTTTGTACACTGGTCAAGTAATTTAGTTTAGTTTGGTATATCTTCATTGACTTATTAATTAAAGTCTTTCATGACATTTTTTTTCTTTGTTATATCATGTAGACAAATGGCTCAAGGTCTAAGCTTGTCCACAAAGAAGAAATTACATGCCGCGTTGAATGTGTTGATTGTCTATTTCTCGAACTATATTTGTTACATAAAAGCATTTTTGTTTCTATGCTTGGTATTACTGTGCTTACTCTTTAGAAGTCCTTCTGCACCGTCTCAAACAATTATAAGAGTTTACAAGCAATTAGAATACTTACATGGTTTAATTTATGAGAGTGATGTGACATGTATTGGGCTGAACTACGAATGGATAGACGATCCTTTCATAGCTTGGTGTCAAGTTCTTGTGACTAGAGTGACAACTACGAGCTACTCGAAATGTGTTTATAGAGGAGAGATGGTTGCATGTATACATTCTTGCACACCATCTTAAGAATCGCATTAGCTTACACCACTTTAGAAGGTCTGATCGAACAATTAGTAAATATTTCCATGAGTGTATGAAAGCAATGATTCGATGCCAAAATGATTTTTGGAGAACACCAGCCTATCCTTGAGAACTCAACTGACCCAAAGTGGAAGTGGCGAAGGTATCTAGTATTTACATGCCTACACTATTGAGTAATTGCTAGTTTTATATTTCATAGGTTATTTGTTAATTTAGTTGCCTATTGTACTCATAGAATTGCTTAGGGCGCTAGATGGAACACCTATTAAGGTGCATGTACCAGAATCAGATAAAACCAAAGTACAACAAGGAAAATGAACAGCAATGAATATTTTAGAGTCTCAAGCCCGGACATGCAGTAGTTCATATATGTTTTACTTGGATGGGAGGGATCCGCACATGACAAATGAAAATTTAGAAATGCTGTGACTAGGGACAAATGGATTAAAAAGTCCCTAATGTAACATTCACAACTTTTTCGAGTAATTCTATCTTCTTAGTTTTTTTAATTGCAAGTGAGAGCTATAAAATTGACAGTTTAATTTTTTTTCCAACAATAGGTTGTTATTTAGTTGATGGTGGCTACAATAAACGGAAAAGGTTTCCTTGCACCTTATAGACGAACTTGTTATCATCTCGAATGGAATGGAGATGGTTATCACCCCACAACACCGGCTGAGTTTTTTAATATGAAACACTCAAGTGCTAGGAATGTCATTGAAAGATGTTTGGGATCTTGAAAATGCGTTGGGGAATTCTTAGTGTCCATCCTTTATAACACACCGTCGTATAATTCTTCAAAGGTGTTGTATGCTCCACAATTTTATAAGAAGAGAGATGCTTGTAGATCCTATGGAAGCTAATGTGGACGAGAACTCAAGACGAGAATTCAGATGAATGACTACATTACCGTTGTTGAGTCTTCAGATGAGTGATACATGGAGGGATAACCTTGCACAAGAAATGTGGAACACCAGGGGCAGCTCATTAAGTCATGATTGAGATGTGTGTCCTTTTGTTTTAAGTTACTGAAGGTATTAGTATGTCTTTTCTGCTATAATTTTGTAATAACATTTGGAATGCTTCGCTTGTTTCAAGTTAAGAAGACATCGTTGTTTGTGTAATAACATTTGGAATGCTTATGATTTCTAATATTGTAATGTATGGTGTCTTTTTCTCGTCTCTTATGGTTTAAATTAATGTGTTTTTTTTAATAACAAGTCGTTGCACTTGATATTTATGTTGATATTTTAAAAGGTGCTTCTATTTTTGATAACAAGTCGGTGCACTTGTCATATTTCTATTTGCTGCTAATGTAGAATGGCGTCTGCTCATCCGCAAAACGTAGAAGGGGACAACAGAAAACATTATTGAACAACTAGTGAGGATGCAATATTGCTGAGCTGCTTGAACTGCATAATGATGTCACTTGGCGATCCGACACCTGTTTCAAGAATGGTTATTTGGGAAGATAGAAGCCAAGTGATGGCAGCCAAAACTTCCAGGTGGGATTAAAGGCGTCTCCCACATACAATCATCACGAATCAAGACGCTGGAAGGCAAAATATTTTGCCTTAACCGAGATGCTAGCTCAAGCGGATTGAGGGAAATGAAGAGAAAATGATGTTGGTTTGTGAAAAAAGTGTGATAGACGAGTGGACGAAGGTATGCATATACATGTCCTTCCTAATTTAATGTATTATCATGATTGTCGACATATATATGTTGGATTTCTATTAGTATTAAGACATCACTATTACAAATATAAAACAAAATATACTAAGTAAGTTCGTATAGTATAATTTTTGTCTATTTGATTTGCTTACATTATTAAAGATGGATATACCATAAGACAATGCGTTCTTTTCCTTTTGCTTGCTTCTAACTATCATGTGCAGTATTTTATAAAGTGATTTGATGAAACAATTTGTTGCCTTTATTGTGTGTAATAGATCAACCACCGAGAGGAAAAATTGATTTGTTCCTAAGTCAACTTGTTGTATGAGAGAAACATTAGTGTAATCTTTGCATCTATTCCTTGCAGGAGCTAATAATTATGTGATAGCTATCACCACATAGTAGATACTCTATTTGATAAATTTGGTTATTTATAGAATGAGTTCAAACTTGTTGCCAATACATTGCCTCCATATTACTTCTTTTTGTTGGCTGGCACGTAAGGTTGTGAATGCCAGGTAGCTATTTGAGGATTATATAGGCATGGTGCAATATCATAAGTGTATTGGACAATTAAATGCATGTCTTGTTTCTATCTACCTAACGCTCAGTATTCTGATCTACAGTGATTAAGTTTTCTACCTCGGGCGTGTGTGTGTGTTTCTGTCATAGGGAGGTTGGAGCTACAAGGATGTTAATTGGTAAAAATATTAATATTTATGGTGCTAAAATCTTTCTAAGTACTCTTTCAAATTGATCATAGTATGTGGGCTTTCTTACACTATCACCTGGGCATGGGTAAGAGTTTGGTTCTTTTATAATCTTTTCTTTTTAAGGAAAACGGGGAGATTTGAATTTGAGATCTGGTTTTGTGTTTATAGGGTAAAAGGATGCAAGTGGACTGTATGAAGGTCTTTCCGCACTACCACACCTTGGGAGAGAGATTTATGCAAAAGATCGGGTGGTTGTGGGTTCAAATGCTGGTACGTCGATGACGATGAAGAAGAAGTTAGACTTTGAAGATGCCAATGTCAATCGAATGAAGGTGAGGATTATTTTGAAGATGAAGGTGTAGATGATGTTGATACTTCTTCCACATTACCAACCCAACAACAAAGGCATGCAGAAAGTACTTCAACAATGGTCGCAAGAGGGCAAGAGCCTGGGGATGACATGGCTAAGCAATTCTCTTATGGCTAAAGCTATAGCTGATGTGGGACCTAAGCTTGATGGTCTAGTCCATGCACTCAAATAGACATAAATCTGACTGAAATGCAACAAAAACTTGACAGTGAGTTGAGCAAATGGAGTCTTTGTCTCTTTGAATTGTTTCAAGTCACCAACTTCCGGCCAAAGAACATGACCTTGAGGGTCTTTTTCAACATGTCCGACGAAAAGGAAGAGTGCATATGTGACTACTTTGTTGCATACTGGGATGCATAATGGCATCTAAGTGACAAGCCTGAAGATTGCTTTTGTTATGGGTCGCTAATTTTTGATATGACCTCAAGCATCGCCATGATGACATATTTGGGAATATTGTGAATGTTTTGTAAATTTAATGACTCATTAGATGATACTATGATGCGTAGGGATGACTATTTTGTTGATATTCTGATGTTTAGGCAGGTTATGAATATTTTGTTTATAATATGATGTAAAGGCAAGGTATGACTATTTTGTTTAGGCAGGTTATGATGGTTGTGCGTACTCAAAAGGTTATCGATGATGTACTTTGGATGTAAAATATTTTTTAATATGAAGTTATTTGGAGTTTCCACTCTTGCTTGTTTCTAATTCTTTCTTCATTTATTTACTTATATACAAAATCTACATAGTGAAGATCTCTTTAGTTCAAGGCCAATCAAGTTGTTTGGATTTGAAATTGTAAACATATTTCTTTCCACTCCTTCCTAGATGCATTTTGCATCGAAACCTCTAGCTCATTCACATTGCGCACAACTCCACTTCTGCATATAAAAGAAGAAACATTTTAGTAAATTGAATTTTTATTCAAATCTCGGATTTTGATTCTCCTCAATTCAATTCCTCAATCCAATTCCTCCAATTTTGATTATGGTTACGTAAACGTGCCCTAAGTTCTTTTGGTATGTAGTACCAATCTAAATGCTAATGTTTTTATTAATTTAGCATCAACTTTTTTATTTGATTATTTATTGAAAAAAATATATTGTTCTTAATGTAAGTGAAACGAGTCAATGGGTAACCCGTTATTTATAACGGTATCGGGTTTGTGTTTGAGTTTTTAAAACCCGTTAAGATAATGGGTTTGACATGACACAACTGGCAGATAACGGGTGTGCGACACGAAATGATACAAACACGGCAAACACAACCTGTTTGCCATGTCACATCCCGACCGGCCCGTAGCATTATATTGTCCGCTTTGAGCCACGCCCCGTCGCTTTTTGTTTCTCGGGAACTCACAAAGCACTTCCCAAAGGTTACCTATCTTGGGATTGCTCTAGCTCAAATCCTCGCTAACTTCAGAGTTCCAATGGAATCAAGCCAAGTGAGCTCCCAAAAGGCCTCATGCTAAAATGGGAGATGGACATGTACATATAAGGGGCACATCACCTCTCCGTTGGTCGATGTGGAATGTCACATGCCATGTCTAGTTTTGTCTACGTTTAACAAACCCGGATTTAAACCCCTTCCCCTTACCCCCCAAGTTTTCTCAATCCCAGCTTTCAATTCTATCCAAACGAGGCATTCATGATGGGAAACCATCTTCTTAAGGTCCTTATTTTGGAGGACCTGTGAGGACCTCTTTATGTGAGCACTTGATTAATCTAAGGGAAGAAAATTGATGAGGTTATATAACTCTGTTATACCCAAACAAATTGCATAGAGTTAACTAATTAAAAACAGTTTAGGGTTCAAGCGTTCATCCCCACCATAACAAATGATTAATGATGAGGAAACGTACGTTACATACATTCCAGTTGCCTTAACGAAGTAGATATGTAACTACATGCAGTGTATATATAAATATATATATCTATGGAAATTTACATATGAATTAATTAAAAAGAAGCAAGCAAAATCGCTTAAGTACGTCTATGAAATTTTTACATTGGTGAATGCATACATCAAAATGTCAAAAATATCTCTCTATCTTTATTGGTTACGTAAGACGTGACAGGCCTAAAACAGCTACACAACTTTCTTCTGGCAAACTACACTCATTAATTAATCCAAGCATCAGATATGAGTTTGATAAGCAAAAATGTCAAAATATTTCGCTGACAACCAACATTAGCCATATATTTAGGGATGACATCCTGGTGCTTTCGGGTTGAGTGAGCCAGTACCATAATCGTCTCGCGCAGTATACGCCGACGACTCCATTAGGTGTAAGGAGCCCGTTATATTGATATATTTTTTCTTATTAAAGTAATAAAAGATAATTTAATTCCACAATATTATTTATATGAAAAAAAATAACACACAATATAATATTGTAGTAAACGTTAAATAACAAATTAACACTCTTCAATTTGAAAAACAAAGAAGAAATGTTGTAGATAATATAAACATGTGATAAATGTGATTGTGTAAATCTTAGGTGATAGTACTGGGATGTTCGGAGATCCTAAAGATTACATTCCTATTATTGTAATTGTACTTCTTTCACTATAAATAAAGGCACTTGGCATGAGGAATAATGTACTACAATACAAATATAATTCTCAAGCCTTTCTATTCTCTTCCCTCTTTTCTTCTTGTCGCGCCCTTCCCAGAAAAATAGGCCACAACACGTTACCGCACGCTCCCGATGCTGCGCGAAGGAATTTGAAGGATTTTTGCAAACAAATTTGTTCAACCATCATCATCAGCAATCCAGTACTTCTAAAACACGTTCTCGATTGCCGATATTTTTCAGACCTGATGCGGACGAATTCGTCCTAAGTTTATTGTATTTTATTTTCCCGGGTTGTAAATTGACAAAATTGCCTCTTGGTTGGCTATGTGGAAGTCCTACGTGATCGCTTTGAGTTCTTTTTCAATTTTGACTTCTCACTTACCGTATTCGTAGTACTCGTCACTACGAGCACGGAGCACGAACGGGACGAAAATCCGACGTGTAATAGAGACGTTACGTACATTTAAATATTTGTTTCATGCTATGGAATTATAGTGGTACGTGTACCATAATGGACTAGTTACCCGGTTTATTTTGGGAAAATCTCTTCTTTCCCCCTTCTCTCTTTTCCTCCCACTTCTTCTTTTCGCCATTTTCTTCTCCCCGTTGAAAATGCACAAGCCAAATGTGCTGACCTTGCCAATTCTTTCAAACTCGAGCCAAACAAACACCACCATCTTTGCTTGTTGTAACTCATTGAGTTCAACGGTGCTAGTCGATTGCCCAAACTCCCCACCGTTTGACGGGAATCTGACACAAAAGAACCGTACTCCTTCCGGCAAAGTTTCGAAAATCCCGACCAAGGTGAGGTGTCCTCAACCACCACCATTAGCTTCCTTTCATCGAGTAGATGAATTTTCATACTAAATTCGTGCAATTTGGTTGAGTTTTGATAGGAGATCGACCTCGGTTGTATACCGTGGCTTTCTCGCCATTTCCGACCAATTTTTAGACTCCAAATAGTGGAACCGTGTTCTCCTTTCTCTAGCTTCATTTTGATATGTGGATCGTGGTAAATGGTTAAGAATTGGAAGAAGTTAGAAGTTTATAAAATTTTCCTGTTTCCGGCGAGAAGTTTTGGCCGACGGTGACGGTGGCGGGCGGCGCGCCAGTCGCCGAAAAAGTTGCTGCAGCGACGGCCACACCGGCCGGGACCGGTCGATGACGTCAAGAAGGTCCGTGACCGAGAATATTCTGGGAATTCTCTGACGCCGCAGAATATTCCGCCCGATCTAACTTAGATGCCGGAATATTCCGTTAGATCTAACGCATCAGTTGACGCCACGCCTGACCGGCTTGGGCTGACAACGCATGAGCCGCGTGTGCGGCGCCATGAGTCGCAGCTGCTAGCCAAGGCAGCTCCACTTGTGGGGGCGCGTGGAGCCACTTTTTCACTTGCGTCACTTCCAAGCGAATTTTGTAACGATGCGTACTGCACTCCGGCGTATGTATGGTATTTTTCGAAGTGTTTGACTTCCAGTTTGGAGCGAAAACAAGAATAGGTGTTAATTATTAATTTAATTAGTAACCTTTTATGAGTTTAATCATTATAATAATGATACCTCATATGTGAGGCTTACCACGAGAAGTAAACAGGGGTCGACAAGGCGAGGCGATTGCGACCCAACTACGCATTTGTGAGAGTGGGTTTTGTTTTGAATAACGAATATTATTTATATCTTTTTCCACTTTGTTTTTATAATTGATTTTCTCCATCATGCCAAGGATTTTACTTATGATTTAAGTATAAAGAAATATTATTATGTTGAGATTTGTGAAACCGCAATGGCATGATTATGTATATTTGTATTCCGCTCATCATACATGCATTCACCGGTGTCTAGCAATGTCCTAGCCGTGACTGTACCTTTCACATGCATCTTCACACCGCACCGTATGCTCACCTTGATCCATTGTAGTGTCAGCCCGTACTCAATCTACATTAGGCAGCTAGGACTCGCATGTGATGCGCTTAGCGCGCCTTCACGTGATCGTAGTACAGGTTATTATTTTACACCTGTACCGCCCATGCTGCATTTCTACATGGGCTTGTGTGTCTGCATACGTTGATGAGCATATTATATATGTTGTTGGGCATACTTTATGTTGAGATATTGGTATTATCATTTCATATTTTGGCAAATGTGCCTTACTAACGCTTTTGACGCTAAATATTATATTAAGGGTGTTATTCGAGATAAAGGTATTTATCTATATTTTTGAAAATTTCCATACTATACGTAGTATGAATTTGGGAAAACTATACTTGAATTTTTCAAAGAGGGGTTATTATGTTTGGAAAACAAAGGTTTTTCTAAATGTTTATTTTTGCCCACTCACATTGCTTGGCGCCCCTCTAGGTTTTATGGGCTGATCCGGGCTTATAAGTGAAGTTATCACCGGTGGTTCTGACACCTTCTACAGCTATTGTACGGAAGCTATGTTCCTAATAGCTGTATTATGTCTATCATATGCTTAGTTGTGCTCCTCGAGACCGATTATTGTTTATTGGGCCCCGTGACTTAAGATTATTTGGAAATAAGTTTCAAAATAGACTTTAGTTTTAATTTTTTGTACTTTTACACAACACTTACATTCTTGGCTTTCTGTCATCCCTTCTAGGATGTCGGCCAACATATCTCGATCCAATATTGGACACGTGGATATCCGGTTCTAGGGTGTGTTAAATGGGCACATGTTGAGATAGGTTTGGGCAGCTCCCGCATTCATCACACACGTGATGAAAGCACCTTTAATTGTTAGAGATCTGTATGTCAGAACCACGCCATCCCATCAAACTACTTGAGGGGCTTGCTGTACTAGCTGTGCTGCTTTTCCTTACGAGCAACGTAGTGAGGCTTTTGCTAATGTCTTTCGTACAATTATCGTCTGTCAGTGGAAATGCTTTAGAGATTACCTCTAACTAGCATATCAAACTTTTAAGGGCACACAGAGATGCCTGAAACTTTTGTTACTAGCTTGAACTTGTCGACTTGACAGTCAATGTTGGATTGAAGGCGATGGTAATGTGTAACAGAAGAATCAATCTTCCAATGGATACGATTTCGCCCGGGTGGATTTAACCCGCATAATTCCAGCCGGGATAAACTCCTGAGGCTTTTCAATCCAGACTTCTGGGAAGTCTAAATAGCTCAGGCAGTTCTGCCACTAATACAATTCTCACCACCTTGGTGAGTGCGCGTTTGGAGACTATTGGCGGGTGCACAATGGTACGGACGGCACAATGGTACGACGGTGGATAATATTTGGTTATCGATGTAACGCTCGGCAGTGGTGGATATGTTAGAAAATCAGAATCGCAATAGTCAGAATCTAGGTTCCAAAATAGTTGTTTGGAAAGACAGTAAACTCACGGCTAAGTGGAACAACCTCACTACTTGGATGTTCAAAATAATCCCAACTTGATCACTCTGCACATTGACTATTCTTGGCCATTCGCTAGAGGATTAATTGGTCCAGGTGACACTTACTCAGTGACATTCTATTTGTTTACATTTAAACTACCCAAATCACTCTTGTTTTTGGGTATGTTTTGGGAATTCCAATGTCAAGAGACGACATCTGTTACTTCCAAAGATATTATCGGGAATATCTTGTTCTAATTTATTCCCGAGATGATGGAATGATTTTTAAATTGATTGGATTCCTTTGGACTTTTAGTACGACACTTTCTGTACGTGATGGCTTACGACGACATTTTCTGCCAACTCACGAATGTTACTCGGCAATTGGGGTAGAATTCTACATCCGAGAAGTTATTCGCACCACGTGGAGTCCCTACAACCTGCTTTCTTTATCGTGACTCAAGTTTTCTTTGAACGTTTGGGCTATTCTATACGTCTCTGAGTCGACGTTTTTACTTCAAGGTTGTCGACTGCTGTCAACAAATCGATCATCTTTCCACTAGAGCTTGTGCAGTTATCTTCAGTTATTCATTTCGGCGACGGAATGGAGTGCATGTCTCGCCATTGACGGTGATCGACTACAGCATCAACTACGATTTTAACATCAATGTGTCAATATCCGTTGGGCAGTATGACCTTTGTGCCAACATTGTCGTGTTCAAGATCGCTGCCAGACTCGTTATGGTCATTATGAGTTTTTTGTGATTCCATTCGGTTGACCTAATGCCCCACCCGCCATGGGCTTGTTGATTCGGGTATTCCACCTATACCACGACAAGTTTGTAATAATTTTCAGTAACGACATTCTGGTGTATTCTTTCTTAGGATAAGGTCGAAGCGTACCAAACACTCCGTACCGGATTTTGAAGAAGTCAAGGGAGAATCATATTTACGCTAAATTTTTGGCAAATGCCAATTCAGGTTGAATCATGTGTCTTTCTCGAGATACGTGATCTCATCCGAAGACATTTTGTCGATTCTCAAATAGTTGCGGTTAAGAACCTGGAGTGTCCGCAGATCAGCACGAGTTACGGAGTTCTTGGTCTTGCCGTACTATTATCGCCGCTTGTTAAGGGAATTTGCAGCCTTAACTTTACCTCTCAAAGGTTGACCATGAAAAGAATCAAATTCGAGTGGGAGGATGAGTGCGAGTGAAGCTTCCAATAGCCGAAGTATCGCCTCACCATGCACTCGTCTTGTCATCCCTAAATGACCGTGGTAAATTGAAGTCTGGCGTAATGTCTCACCGTAGGATCGAGGTTGCATGTCTTTGCAACATGGATGGGTGATTGCTTATGCGTTTTTGACAGTTGAAATTGCATAAGATGAATTACTTCCAACTACCACCCAGAGTTGACATTTGCTGTCTTTACCTAGAAATCAAGGACACTATCTCGTGAGGTACATGTCGAACTTTTCAAATCCCAACAGTCTTAAATATCTTCTTGCCCTATAAGTTCTTAACTTAGGAACAGCGGAGAGAGTTTGAGTTATCGTAAGTGACTACGATTGCACCATTGAATTTCATTTGGTCATGCAACCGAGGCAAAGAAAAAAAAAAATCATACCTTTCATATTTTTTTCTCGTCGATCTTAGGGAGTACCATAGTCTTGATGGGTGCTCATCACGAGTGAGCTATTTCTTTTAGCCAATTTCCCGCCTAATTATTTAAGACAAGTATTTCAGAACTCATTAATATAATTACATTAATTGTAGTAAATTAACCCCATTATGCTCTAATTCTCACAAGGGCCAAGTATTCAATCCCCAACCCGCCGCTTTTAAGTATCGAAGATTTATAATCATCCGATGTTGATGCCTCGTTTTGGGCCGCTCCAAATTCGTCAGATCAAGTACTCCGGCACAATACGATCTGGGTTACTAGCCGGATCTCAAGCAGTATGAACTTTTTGGACCAATGCTTGTTGGTTCACATTTTTGGGACCAACGTTTATTGGTCCATTTCTCTACCAAAGTTAGTCCATCTCCGACCAAAGTTGGTCCATCTCTCTAATTCCGATTGGTCCATCTCTCGACCAGGCTGGTCCATTTCCTCGACCAAAGTTGGTCCATCTCCATGACTAGATTGGTCCATTTCTCGACCAAAGTTGGGTCCATCTCCATGACCAGATTGGTCCATTTCTGAACACCAAAGTTGGTCCATCTTTGACCAAAGTTGGTCTATCTCGACTAGATTGGTCCATCTCGACCAGATTGGTCCATCTCTAGACCAGATTGGTCCATCTCTTGACCAGATTGGTCCATCATTTTGGGACCAACGCTTTATTGGTGTTTCGAGCAATAAGATTTTTTTCTTCTGAGACCAACCCGTAATCTGAGTTTACTGTGTTTGCCTAGACCAACCTGTGATTGATATAGCTTTGGGTTGCTCGATATTTGGGCCGAGGACCTTGATAATGAGGACCCAATATTCATTATAGCTGAGCTCGTTTTAGCAAGGAAGAACTCCCAACATTATTCAAAGGTGATAATCTCCAAAACCAAAACAATAGGATTTTTCCTACCCAAAATGGACCAAGGCTTAAATGTCCAAGTTTAATGCATGGAAAGCTGAATCAAGGTCACTTGATAAATCCATGATCAAAAGTCACTTTTGACCAAAACAGGATGGAATCACAATCAAATCATAAATTGCGCGATTCCAATCCTATAAATCAAGGAGGCCCAATAAGGGAAATTTAGAGGTAGCAAGAACGAGGAGTGAATGGGGGTCGTGGTTTGCCCTCATAAATTCCCTGTCACAAGAAGAAGAAGGGGAATGAACAAAAACACACAAGACTTTTATATTACTCGCACTTTTTCATTCTCTAGCATAGGTTTTAAAGTTCTAGCAATTCACTTTCCGCTCATCCTTCATTCTGAGCACTTCTTTTAATTGTAAGTTTATTTTCAGTCATTTCTGATTCAAGTACTTTTCACTGTTGTTATTTTGATTCTAGTTTTAATCAAATTTATTTGTTTTTAATCAAGCCATTAGTTTAATTTTTGTTCTTCGCTCTTATTTCACTTATCTTTAATTACCGCCATTTACTTTCACACTTTTTAATTATCTTGCATATTTACATTCATTTATTATATCATATAAACCTAAAAACCAGTGAGATCCAAAGCCTAACCGTTCTTGAATCAAGGTAGTGATCGGACCTTGACCAAGAAAAGGTCTCCGCTTGGTCGCCGCCTACTTGGTTAGAAGTCAAACTCGAGCGCAACATCTCAATTCATTTCCAACCCCGCCACCCTTGGCTTGGTTATGGCACACCCTGCACCAGATCATAAGAAGGACCAAACTCTTCTTCTCGGCCCACCTGGCCGAAAAGAGGGAAACACTGGGTGAATGCCCGGTGGGACACACTAGGCTTGTTTGTAGGATCACTAAATGAAAGTGACCAAAAAAGAATGTTCATTCCCCACCATCACAATCAATGGCTCACCCCAATATTTTCGCTTTATATCATTCCACTCATCTGGCCATGATTACAATAGTCAATTTGCTGCAATGACAATATGGGTCCCATGACCAAAACAATCAAATTCTTGGGGGCATTCCACTTATTCTTATGGCCAATATAACTCATCTATGTATAATGATCTGTTACGATTTTGGCTCCAATGACCAATATGGTTCATATACAAGAAAATCAGATGGCCTATGGGTAAATCCACTTATCCTTCTGGTCAATACAACCCATCTAATATGTATAATGATCTTAGTTATGGTTTTGGCCATACAAGTCATTTTAATGGTCGTCAGCCAATACAATTTTGATGTGGATGAGAGTCCAACAAAGTGGGTCTCAACCAAATTTTAGAAAAGTATATTGGAGGAAACTAAGGAGGCATCAGAAAGTTGTACAAGAAATAGAAACAATTATTGCAATAAAATGGATGTTGCTCTAAAGTTTAAAGATGAATGCCTAAGTTTTTACCTCAGACTTTGCGTGAGATGTTGGAACGCCCGACTAGAGGGCAAGATCTCAATCCCGAACTCAATAAAGTTCCAACACAAGTCTAGCTTCCCACCTACCCTTTTCAACAAGAGGAGAACTTAGGAGGCCAAGAATTATTGGGTGAGGAAATTAGGACTAGCCTGGCCTTAAAATCAAATAATCAAGTCAATCTACCTATTGAAAACTACTGGTTAAGGAAAAATGAATCCACCTAAGAGGCTAAAAGCCATGAGATCGAGACTAGAGGCTATAGACTTGACTAATTTGAGGAAACCATCTTAGGTGAAAAAGACGAGGTTGTGAACCATCAAGTGATCCAAGAGATGAAGCGCCAAAATTTGGCCCCACTCATACAACCATAATAGACATTGTAGGAGACAAAGTCAAGATAATCAAACCACACTTGGAAATGGTCAAGTTTATTGAACCTGAGCCAAAAAGTCAATATTAGCCAATCATGGCTTGGGCGTAAAAATACGGCCGATATAAAGGCCAAAAGACACGCGGGCCGTAATAGTCATCCTAGTAACACGGCTGTCTATCAGCCACACGAATGACAAAATTAATCTTTGAAAACAAAAAAAGCTCTCTAAGCTTGGAGTGAAGCGTAGGTGGCCAAATTCCCTGGTCTCTATGTAAATTTAGGTTTCTACGGCCATTAAGAGGTTGGCCCAAGTAATCTACTCTCAACGTTAGGACATTCGAACTCAAATTGACAAGATGATTGATCAATCTCGGGAGCTCATGTGGTGACTATGTTAGGCCAACAATTTGGTCTTACAGAAACTCAACCGAACAGCCATCAATGGCCTTAGATTGGAGATAGATGGTCATGGGGGCAACCAAGTGAATGGTAGAGCGAACTCACCAAACCAACCCCATGCCACACACCCACTCTGGTGGGAATCATCAGCACCCAACCAACAATGTTCCCGTGGTGTGGACCCATTTCGGGGTCTTCAACTACCTAATCAATTCAAACCCAAGCCAATGAAGGAAAATGGGGGCAACTTTGGTGGCCCTCACATAAACCAATTTGCTGGCCTTAACGGGGAACAATCATAGGTTGAACAACAACAACAACAATGGGTTAGGTCAACCATTGAATAATCAAGTATTTGATAGAGGCGATCGAGCAATAATCCGAGAAATGGTACCGATACTAGAGAACAACCAGGCCTACATATAATAGGCCATACCTAGAGCATTTTGACCAAGAGAATTCCTGCAGAGGGTTCAAGCAGCCGGATCGCCATGCTTTTCTTGGCTTGGAAATCAACTACGGTGGAACACATTGGCGGATTCACGGCTAAATGTGCAGAGACATCTGATGGTCCGAAATTGAGATTATTTCCAAGTATGTTAATGGATGTAGCTTTTACTTTGAGTATTTGAATTTGCCTCAAAATTCCGCTCCGAATTGGCAAACTATGGAGCGACTCTTCCATGAGCACAACACTTTATCGACCCGAGCCAGAGGTCTCTATGGCTAACCTCGCCAAGATGAAGTAAACTGCACTCTATAGCGAATCTGCTCAAGAATTTTCTGACCAGATTCAAGGTGGCTCGACAAAGTGTGCAAAGTGAACATGCCTGAGCATGCCCATAAAAATGGCCTAAGGGAGGGCTCTCCCTTGACTTAAGAAAAAAAGTTTGGGAAGGGATGGACTTAAGGGACACACATCTCTTCTTTGGGTGGACTGGATGAAGCCCTACTTAAAGAATAGCAACAAAGAATCGGCCGACTCGGCCAACTTTCTATAGAGAACCGCCCAAGACTTCCCAACGTCCCGAACCACAACCTGGTCCATGCAAAGGGACATTGAAGAACCAGGAAATGGACGAGGATGAAGAACTATACGTGGAGTATGATAAGGATCATGCCAGAGTAAATGGTCCTTATGTGTGTCAAGCCTGACCAAACCCCTCCAAAGACTAACAACTCCGTCAACGGTCCAGGTCACTAAGTTTAATGGGAGTGTCCAAAAGGATTGGGAAGACGACACCTTGACACATATCAAAAGCCGAACAAATTTTTGACCAATTTTTAAAAGAAAAATAATCAGATTGCCTAATGGTCATGATGTACCTCCGGCTACCAGAACTTAGGTAAATAAGTCTTATTGTAAATGGCATAACACATGGAAACATGGGACTCACAATTGTTATTTTCAAACAATTTGTAGGATCTCACCCACCTAAAATTCCCAAGTTCTCAAATAAGCCAGCTATGGGTGTTGACAACAGCTGTTGCCTTCGGTTTAGGCCAATATAGTTAATGCCAACTTTCCAAGGCCGGGACCACTCCCCAATCTTAGTGGACCTTGGAGGTTCCGGCAAGACACTCCATGAAGAAAGAGCAAGGAAAGCCATTGAGCAAAAATACACACAATAGAAAAGAGAAAGGGTGGATCTAGGTCCAGTACTACTAAAGGCTAGCTTTCCAAGCCCACGTAGGGAAGGAGTTCTAAGGCCATTGTTTTATGTAGCCGATGCCATATTGAGGTCATAATGGAGGTGGCCAAGGTGGAAAGTTGAAGGTGGACTCCAAAGTAGAGCAAGGAATGGGAAAGTTAAGGCAGCGTCTCGAGAAGCCGAAGAAGGAAAAAGATCAAAGTGGGGAGACCCAAGAGTTTTTCTAAAGACAATAGCAACTTTGTTATCCAAACCGAGCAATTACGACCGCATATGGCCCAAAGGGTAGGATAGATCCTGACCAAACAAGCGACCTTCATGGAGTATCGTAGTAAAATGAGCCTCTCAGATCTAACCCCGGAAGAACTACTCCACCATAACTAAAGTACGTATGATTACTTGGAAAACTCATACCAAAGTTGGTCGAGGAATGAGAAAAGCTTACGGGTCTTGGTTGGAGAAGACAAGAGTATAGAAGTGGCCTATGTGTTAAGGCCCTAACCTAATGAAAACACTTCCACCTTAGGGTCCCAAATATTAAAGAGGGCCAATGGTTCGTGAGCAGTGGGAATAAATTTCACTAGCCAATGACCAGTTTCGCATCCAAAAGGCCCGACATTTTCTGCCAACTCACGAATGTTACTCTTTGGCAATTGGGGCAGAATTCTACATCCGAGAAGTTATTCGACCACGTGGAGTCCCTACAACTGTTGCTTTTTTATCGTGACTCAAGTTTTCTTTGAACGTTTGGGAAGCTATTCTATACGTTCTGGAGTCGACGTTTTTCTACTTCACGACTTATTGTCAACAAATCGATCATCTTTCCACTAGAGCTTGTGCAGTTATCTTCAGTTATTCATTTCGGCGACGGAATGGAGTGCATGTCTGCCATTGACGGTGATCGACTACAGCATCAACTACGATTTTAACATCAATGTGTCAATATCCGTTGGGCAGTATGACCTTTGTGCCAAACATTGTCGTGTTCGAAGATCGGCGTTCAGGACTCGTTATGGTCATTATGAGTTTTTTGTGATTCCATTCGGGTTGACGAATGCCCCAGCCGCTTTCATGGGCTTGTTGATTCGGGTATTCCACCTATACCACGACAAGTTTGTAATAATTTTCAGTAACGACATTCTGGTGTATTTTTAGGATAAGGTCGAGCGTACCAAACACCTGCACGGGATTTTGAAGAAGTCAAGGGAGAATCATATTTACGCTAAATTTTGGCAAATGCCAATTCAGGTTGAATCATGTGTCTTTCTCGAGATACGTGATCTCATCCGAAGACATTTTGTCGATTCTCATAAAATAGTTGCGGTTAAGAACTGGGAGTGTCTGCAGACTGTTACTGAGTTACGGAGTTTCTTGGTCTTACAGACTATTATCAGCGCTTGTTAAGGAATTTGCAGCCTTAACTTTACCTCTCAAAAGGTTGACCATGAAAAGAATCAAATTCGAGCGGGAGGATGAGTGCGAGTGAAGCTTCCAATAGCTGAAGTATCGTCTCACTCATGCACCTGTCTTGTCATCCCCAATGACTGTGGTAAATTGAAGTCTACAGTAATGTCTCACTGTAGGATCGAGGTTGCATGTCTTTGCAACATGGATGGGTGATTGCTTATGCGTTTTTGACAGTTGAAATTGCATAAGATGAATTACTCTAACCACGACCTAGAGTTGACATTTGTTGTCTTTACTCTAGAAATCTGATGACACTATCTCTGTGAGGTACATGTCGAACTTTTCCAAATCCCAACAGTCTTAAATATCTTCTTGCCCTATAAGTTCTTAACTTAGAACAGCGGAGAGAGTTTGAGTTGGTCAGTGACTACGATTGCACCATTGAATTTCATTTTGGTCATGCAACTGGAGCAGTAAAAAAAAAAAAAAATCATACCTTTCATATTTTTTTCTCGTCAGATCTTAGGAGTACCTGGTAGTCTTGATGTTTCATCACGAGTGAGCTATTTCTTTTAGCCAATTTCCTCAGCTAATTATTTAAGACAAGCATTTCAGAACTCGTATTAATATAATTACATTAATTGTAGTAAATTAACCCCATTATGCTCTATCTCAAGCGGCCAAGTATTCAATCCCAACCTTGCTTCGCTTTGGCATCGAAGATTTATAATCATCCGATGTTGATGCCTGTTTGGGCCGCTCCAAATTCTGTCAGGATCAAGTACTCCCGAGACCAATACGATCGGGGTTACTAGTCAGGATCTCGTTTAGTATGAACTTTTTTGGACCAATGCTTGTTGGTCAATATTTTTGGGACCAACGCTTATTGGTCCATTTCTCTACCAAAGTTAGTCCATCTCTGGACCAAAGTTGGTCCATCTCTCGACCAGATTGGTCCATCTCTCGACCAGGTTGGTCCATTTCTCGACCAAAGTTGGTCCATCTCCATGACTAGATTGGTCCATTTCTCGACCAAAGTTGGTCCATCTCCATGACCAGATTGGTCCATTTCTCGACCAAAGTTGGTCCATCTTTTGACCAAAGTTGGTCTATCTCTCGACTAGATTGGTCCATCTCTCGACCAGATTGGTCCATCTCTAGACCAGATTGGTCCATCTCTTGACCAGATTGGTCCATCATTTTGGGACCAACGCTTTTATTGGTGTTTCGAGCTAATAAGATTTTTTCTCTTGAGACCAACCCGTAATCTGAGTTTGGCATTGCAAGCTTGCTAGACCAACTCAGGATTGATATAGTTTTGGTTGCTCAGATTATTTGGGCCGAGGACGACCTTGGATAATGAGGACCCAATATTCATTATAGCTGAGCTCGTTTTAGCAAGGAAGAACTCCCAACATTATTCAAAGGTGATAATCTCCAAAACCAAAACAATAGGATTTTCCTACCCAAAATGGACCAAGGCTTAAATGTCCAAGTTTAATGCATGGAAAGCTGAATCAAGGTCACGTGATAAATCCATGATCAAAAGTCAGCCTTTTTCGACCCAAAACAGGATGGAATCACAATCAAATCATAAATTGTATGATTCCAATCCTATAAATCAAGGAGGCCCAATAAGGAAATTTAGAGGTAGCAGAACGAGGAGTGAATGGGGGTCGTGGTTTGCCCTATAAATTCCCCAATACAAGAAGAAGAAGGGGACGAACAAAAACACACAAGACTTTTTTATATTACTCTGCACTTTTTCATTCTCTAGCATAGGTTTTAAAGTTCTAGCAATTCACTTTCCGCTCATCCTTCATTCGAGCACTTTTAATTGTAAGTTTATTTTCAGTCATTTCGATTCAAGTACTTTTCAATTAAGTTGTTATTATGATTCTAGTTTTAATCAAATTTATTTGTTTTAATCGTTTTTCATTAGTTTAATTTTGTTCTTCGTTCTTATTTCACTTATCTTTAATTACTCGTCATTTACTTTCTCACACTTTAATTATCTTGCATATTTACGTTCATTTATTACATCATATAAACCCTAAAAACCCAAAAATAGAGATCCAAAGCCTAACCAGCCTTGAATCCAAGGTAGTGATCGGACCTAGACAAAGAAAAGGTTCCTTGCTTGGTCGCTCAGTCACTTGGTTAGAAGTCAGACTCAAGCGCAACATCTCAATTCATTTCCAACCCCGCCAATTTTTGGCTTGGTTGGTGGCATGCCCCGCACCAAATCATAAGAAGGACCAAAAAATCCTTCTCTCGGCCCGACTCGGCCGAAAAGAGGGAAACAACGCCAACGGAGAGGAGTGGTCAGGTGAGTAGCGCCGCTTAGGGGTCACCTTAACTGGCTCACGGCTACTCGAGCCGATCAAGTGAGGAAAATTCAGCTTTGCTTTTGAACCGCGCAGCTCGGTCATAAGCCAGCCCCGCATCCTCAGGCGTCTCATAAGTCCCAAGCCAAAGTCTCGCGCCATTCTTCGCCGGATCTCTTATCTCCGCAGCGTAAACATCACGCACCACCGCTGCTTCATTCTTTACAGCGCCATGCAAACCTCCAAAGGCGGCCTGCGCGTCGTGATCAGCGACTACTAACAATCAGAGCCGGCCCAATAGAGATTGAGGCCTAAGGCAAAAATAAAAAAAATGAGGCCTTATTATAATTTTTTTTATTAAATAAAAAAATTGATATATAATTTTTTTCTATGTTCTATGTAAACACTTAAAAATTTGAGGCCTTACCCAAAATGTGGCCCAAGGCTTGGGCCTTGGTCGCCTTGGGTTTGGGCCGGCCCTGCTAACAATGACTCCCACCAATCTTCAGCCGTTAAAAGTGGAAACATGACTGGAACGTTATTTTGGCTAAAAGTCATTGGCTGAGGTCCAAGTCATCAAAAAGATGTTGGCGAATGGATTCAAGAAGAGCAAAGTCGTCTGATTCTAGTTCTAGGGTTTCCTGTCCGTACATGTTTCTACATTATACAGTATACATGTACATAATGCACGTAATTAAACTGAATGGGTTAGAGTTGAAGATTATTGTGAATTATTTATATGGAGAGAGTTTTTTGTGATGAATTTTGGTTGTTTAAATTGTTACAAAAGCTAGTATAAGCATCAGATATCAGAGGTGCGTGCAATAATTAAGAACTCTTTGTTGCATTTTTGTCACGTGCAGTAATTATGATATACTTAATTAGTGCTAATTAAATCCAGAATCAAATAAGTTAATGGAATTATATATCATGAAGATTTTGAGAGCGTGGTATGTTGGACTCCATGATTTAAAGTGACATCGCAGCCTAGCTAATAGGGTTAAAATTAAGCTGTCCATCATAAGCAACCCTTTGTTTGTCTGTGTAACATGACATGTATTTTTATATAAAAAAAGATTTCTTAATCAGATCGAATTTGGGATTAAGTTGGGTGATCGAGTTCCTTATTTTATTTCACTTTTAACAGTTTATGGATTTAGATCGAGAATAAGACAAACGTAATAGTAATCATTCAACGGTCAATCTAACACATCATGTAGGAATAAATTTTACGCAAGCGTAAAATAATTTTGGTATCCATGTTTCATAAATGACAGTTTTAAACCGTTGTCTGGCATGAAAAAAAACTGTCGCATAAGTGAGTGTCTTCTTATAGTAAAGCAAATGACGGTTTAAAACTGTCGCCTAGTCACTAAACTGTCGTCTGGTAGACTTGCAGACGATAGTTTCATTTTTGAAACCGTCCTCCCATCACTTATAAATGTTGAAAATGATAGTTTTCCCTCGTCTCTAGTAGTACCTGACGACAGTTTTATGTTTTAAACCGTCGTTTCTAGTATATTACAAAACAACAATTTAAATAGGAAAACATCGTTCCTTATACTACCAGACAACGGTTTATAGTGTCTACCGTCGTGGTCGTGAGTAAGATCACCATACGACATTTTTATCTTGAAAACCGCCGTCCCAACACCTAATATTAACAAAAAAAAAAACAGGGTTTTCCGTAGTCTCCTACATGTGGAGAAGACGAAAACCCACACCTGTTTGGAGAGTAGGATAGCGGGAGCTTTAAGTTTTATTGGACATCATATAAACCACAAACCATTGTATAAAAACAAACAAACATCATTTGTCATTAATCAAAGCCACAATGTTGATTCTAAACTATCCCCAAAACTTCATCAACAAATTGAAATGCATGTGTATTAGATCAATAAAAGAAGTACAAAACAACAAGTCTCATTGCGCTTCTTTACCACTTGTCGCTGGTTGTTTCCTTTGCAACTCTATTCTTCTAGCAAACAAAAGTGCAAAATGTACAAGTGTAGTGACACACCCCGACCCGAATATCCAGGTGGACATCGGATATCGAGGCGTGCTGACCGTCATCCCGGAGGGATGACGAAGTCATGATGAAATAATTGAGAATTTAAATAGTGGAACAAAATGAATGCTGAGATCATTTGAACAAAAGAGTGCGGAAGTGCGTACTGTGGGATAAGACCCATTATTACACAAATATCAGAGCTAGGATGCAGTGAATTTACAAGAATATTCCATTCCCGTAGGAAGGATAAAAACACAACAGAAGTGCAAATACATACTTCCACGGAGGGTAAAATGGTAATATCAGCAACAGCCACCGAACTCGTCTGCCAACTAAAATCTAGGACCTGGAGGGGCGAAAAACAAAGGTGAGTGGGCCAAGTACAGTTTTATAAAACCTTTTCAAAAGTGTGGATATAACCCCTCGCTGTAAAACCCGTAATTTGCCAAAATAAGTTTAAATAACAATAAACAACAATTATCAATACTTGGGACAGCGCCCACAAGGATACGGGTGAGATATAAATCAACAGCTGTAAAAACAACACATTACTTATCGCATAAACATAGCACACAAGTCATGCAGAAAGTAGCTACATGACAGGCTGGGTGTTTCACAAATAAACGCTCTAGCACTACATACATGTGAAGCTGGCGCTAAGCGCATCACAACGAGTTCGAGTCGCCAAGGCGACCTAGAACAACCTGGCACCTACGATGGATCCAAAGTGAGCGTGTCGGTGCGTGTGAACATACACGTGAAGCTGGTCTACTCTCAGACAGTGCTAACACCGTGCAATATGCGTAATAAGGAAAGAATCTCAAATACGTATAGACATGCCAACATTTAACCAAAATACGCTAAAAAGCATGATGAATACATCATAATATCATAAGTAAAGCATTTATCGAATTTCATAAACCATGGCATGCTATACAAGTTCATAAAACCATAATTGAACACATTTGAGAAATAATAATATTTTAATAAGAAAGGACCCACTCACTGGTATGTCATCGGGTCGTAGCCGCCGTACCTAGCCTGACCACGAAGTTCCTCGGGATAAGTCTCACCTATATGGGAAATTACTATACTAATCATTAACCAAGTCTAATCCAAATTAATTAAGGAAAAGACAGGAATTCTCCACTGTTTGCTCAAATTGGAGGTCTAAAACACCTAAAAAATTACCAAACGTACCACCCCCAGGTAGTACGCGTCGTCCCGAGTCGCCTCGCGAAGACGGCGTCGAAAAATAGTGGCTCACGCGCCCTCACGCGTGGCTGGAAGGGGCGGAGCCGCGGCCCACGCGCGCCGGTCAAAGTCAACGGTCAAAGTCAACGCTGACGTCAACAAGACCGGTCTGAACCGGTTTGCTGACGCCATCGCTGACGTCAGCCGGTCGGTCTGAACCGGTGCTGACGTCATCGCTGACGTCAGCAGGCCGATCTGAACCGGGTTTGCTGACGTCAGCGCCGGTCGTCTTCTCCAATTTTTCGGTCGCCGCCGCGCCGGTCGCCGGAATCTGGGTTTTTTGGCCGAAAATTCAGGGTATTTTTCAAAGCTTCCTAACTACTTCATTTCTAAGCCAAATTTTACGATCTATATACCAAAATGAAGCTAGAGACGAGTAGAGTGCAAAAATGCTTACCAACACCTCAAAAGGTGGTCAGAAGTGGCCGGAAAATGGCTCGAAAGAACCGGCCAAAGTTCAACTCCTACGTTCTCGTCGATTTCTCCACTTCCAGACCTTGGGTTGGGTTCCCAAGGTCTCCACAAGTTGTTTGGTGTTGAACTTGGGCTTCCACGGGCTCCAAATCGTCGGTTTTGAAGTCGGTAATATTTTGAACTCCGACGAACAATTTTCCAGGTTTCTGGGTTTGATGCTTCAGGGCTTTCTAGGTTCAAAAGTCACTCCCAGTGGACTGGGTTACAACAAAGATGATAAGTGAGTGTGGTTTGGTAAGAGAAAAACTGAGGGAAAAATTTTCAGAAAAGCCACGGGGTGGCTTGATCAAATTACTTGTTTTCTGGGTTTGAAGTTTGCCCAGAATCTGGACACCCACGACTGGGTTCAGCCTTGAGGTGGTGAGGGTTGTAAGGTCACAGTTTGTTGGATGGTGAATGATGGTTGCCAAGAGTTGCAGAGAATGGCCACGACAAAGATTTGATGTTTGCAGAACAAAGAAATGGGAGATGTATGTGGGTGTGAAACCAACAGCAAAGGGAGCAAGGTCACAGTGCTTTTCCACAAATCGTGGGATTTGTTGGGATTGGCTGGAGACCAACAGAAAAGAAAGATTGATTGTGTGAAGAAAAATCACACACAACGGCTCCCATTTAAGACCGAGAAATTCAACGAATGCACAGGTCGTCAAACCTGCATGCATGCGTGCAGAGAGGAACAGTAAGGGTGCAGAGCGCCCGGTTTTGAACAAAACCACGGGCGTATAGCCCACAGAAATTTAAATTACCGCACAGGTATTTTACCCGAAATAATTGTAACTTGTCCGTTACAAGTCCGAAAATTATTCCGTTCGCGCCTACGGGTTCGTGGTAAGGTGTACTACTCAAAAAGTACGAATTCAAGTCAAGAAGAATTAATTTTCACACAGGAAAATACGTGGCCAACAAGGGCATTTTCGTCAATTTACAGTCGGGGAATAAAATACAATACTTTTAGGGACGGGATGTAACATGTAGTCTCTTTTTTTTAATCAGAAATTAAACAAAAATTACAAGAAAATCATTAATCACCGTACCTGGAATATTTGCTAAAAATTACTCGCACTTTCTCCACATTCTCATCCATGCTTATGTTCATATGACCGTATCCACAAATCCAAGGCATTTTCATGAAAACATACTGTGCAAATTATATTACCAATCAGGAATCAACATGGCAAACTAAACACACATGAAAAATACAAACGATAAAAAATGGTGCATTTTCGAGAGAGTGCAGA